>JAVTVY010007090.1:0-37007 GCA_036873755.1 Hanleya hanleyi
AGTCAAAAAACTTTTTCAACAGTTAAATGTTTTGGCCTGAAAATATTCCCGAGATACGTAGAATTATTTTGATATATCAAATATGAATAGGCTCTTTGTTTAGGGCTTTATCTCAGCAAGACCCAAAATGTAGACCTCTTCACAGCAAACCTCCAAGAGCACTACAGAGCACCCATAGCTACGTGAGGAGCGAAATGGTTTTAAAACTACACAGTGTTCTATAAATCGCAGTAGCAGAGTAGCACATACATCGGTGCTGGCATTTCATATTGTTCTATAATCCCTGTACTGGCATCTAACATTGAGTTTTAAGAAACTGCACAGGGCTGAGAATATCGCCATTTTGCTACCCCCAGCAAAGATATCGAAAGCACGTGACCAACCGTTTGACATTTTTACCAATTAGACAAAAATATAGATAGACGAGGTGCTCCTGACCACCAAATTCACGAGGTGGTCCTGAGGTGTCTAGATTTTCAACATGTCCACGAGGTTCTCTTAAGGGGTTGAAAATTTGGCAAAGATGACGAGGAAACGTTGAGGTGTACCTGCTTTTCATGCAGATCAGATAGTGCGACACCTCAAAGCCGTAAGGGTAAGGACCATATAGGGGCCTACATGTAACACCTTGCCATATCCCATAATCACGAACATGATGAAAGGTTACCAGTAATAAATCTGCTTTATCAAAACGACATATTTTGAAATAATAATGAAAAAAACAAAATACTTGGTGGTCCCAAAATGCTAAAGATCGCAGTTACTTGCTATTTTCGAGATATTCAAACTTTGCCCAGTTAAAAAGTTAAAAAGCCAAATTTGGTCATGGCGTCTCGTTTCCAGTACTCCAATCGCCCGTCATATACCTGCACACGTCGCAAACGGTGTTGTGCTCTCCCGCGCTTACCTTAACACTCCCCTCGTGTTAAATTGACTTAACTGCAGCATTATCTAGCTTGCTTAACCATACCCCGCGCTGATTTGAATTTAGCATGTTGGTTCTCAAGCCCGCGATTTTTGCTTTGACTCACCATGACGATGTCATCCCGACATCAAAGCACTTTGGCCCGCGATGAAATCTAAACCCGTCATATCTCATATCTCGCAGCGGATTGGTATAATCAGCTAGCTTAGCGCGTTCACTGATTGGTTTGATTTAGGGGAAACCCCTTGACCTATTTATAACTAGTATGGGTAACTAATCAAGCCAGTGTATCGATCCTAACAGATCGATCGATACACTGACTCGCGAGGATGCAACAGGACAGGCTAAGTGTCAGAGTGTGAAACGTTCCCTCGAAAAGATTAACGAATTGATAATCAAAGTACCTGGTACATTTTCCTTAAGTATCTGACAGTGTAAACTCCACAACCACTTGTAAATCTCCCATCAAGACTCCAAACGAGCAAATCGAGTTTGAATACCATCGAAGGTTAATTTCTCGTGAGTTTTGATAAGGGCTTAAGAAATGGCTTTGATTGTGTCAAGGTCAATCAATGGCTTTGATTGTGACCCCTTTCACTTGTCATCGAGGGGACGACGGGTTGTAATTATTTGGTCGTCGATGGTACATGTACGTGGGCTCATATTGGCCTTCTACATTTCATGAGAAAAAGCATAAAACTCTCAGCTAACTCGGTTCGACCAGTGGCTTTCTTTGGACTTGAAACTTATAACAAGTCAAGTAGAAAATCTGAAAATAGTTTTTTAGTATATCAAAGTATTTTATTAGTTTTCAAATCAGCTACAACGTGTAACAAGAAAACAAGAAAAAACCCCACTGGTGATGACAGGAGACAGGATGGTACAGCCTAATCCACTTTATATGTTCTGCAGGAATTCATAACGCATCAAATATTCAGTACAGTTATGACAACGAAATCGCTAACTCTATCCAAACGACAATACAGTCACCAGACTGGAGTTTCCTGAAGTGCAAGTTTGGGACTGAGAAGCCCTTAGCCACCCCTCAGCTGCAGTAGAGGCGTGGCTGGGATACAAATCATCACAGGGACCACTTTTGATCCCGAGATCTTTTTGAAAATATGCAGTCAGCACATTTGTCTGTGTGGTGATATGAATTGTTGTATTAAGTACGCCAGCATTGTTTTTCCACCACCTTTTTAATGTTGCGTTCAATTGATAGTGAAATAGCCCCTGGTTATGAACGCTAGCTCATCTTGCGAATACACCTGTCCAAGTGGCTATACACGTAACATACCACAGATTCTCATTAAAAAATTTCAGCCATATCACGACGGGGAGGGGGAGGGGCGAGGGTACCGACTTGTAACAGAGAAGATCTCATGCTGCCATTTTATAGTGCTGTCCACTGAAATATCATGCCGTAGGCAGATATGACACCCCACTCAGTCACATTATACTGACACCGAGCGAACCAGTCCTTGTTCTATCCTCTTAATGCTGAGCGTAAGCGAGGAAGCAAGCAGTTCCATTTTTCAAGCCTTAGGCATGACCCGGTCTGGGATCGAACCCAGTACCTACCGCTTACGAGGTCGACGCTCTAACCATTAGACCACCGCAGTGCGGTCTTTTCTATAAGCTCCCCTAATATTCAAGTCATAACAACTGTATCGGTCATAATACGTTTCTTGACTCATTGGCCATATGCTGACATGGAAAGGCCATTTAAGCTTGATATTAAATTAGTACAGCGTCATTTTGGTCCATATTGAGATACACGGTTCTCGAATGTTACCTGTCTGGCACATAGAGTGATTAGAACTGAATGTCCCCTATAAGACATACAGCTGACATATGTGCTGAAACATTTGCACTGTCTCAAACATATTGTCTTAATTCAATAGAACTGAGAAACCTAGACGCGTGTAATGCTGTTGAGTAGGATTGTCCGGGGACATTATTATTATAATGGGGTAAAAGTGTACCGTGACCGGGAACCTTGTAAAAATAGGACACGGTCGTTGCTGATGAGTGAGCTTTTACTTTCAGTATCAGAAGGCTTATGCCGCCTAATCATTGCCAAAATGCACGGTATGTGATAGCGGGTAACTTCATAGTAAATGATTTAGTGGGATACAAGGTCGTTTTCAGATTTTTTTTCATTCATTTTCCCCCGTTTGAATATATTAGAACCTGTGCATGAGGTGTAAGTCGCCAACTGGAAAAGGCAACATAGGCTGGCACTTGCGTGTGTATTCTCATATGTATGGGGGTGGGGTTGGGTTTAATTATAACATTTATAATCACACAGTGCTAACATTTATAATTGTACAGTGAACATATGTACGGCTTTTGTCTACTTTGTAGTCTTACATGTTTGGAAAGGCCATTAATATATATATATTAACAGACTGAACACGAAATCAACTTTTCTCCAGTATGTGTTCTGGTGTCTTACCAGAGCAACATTTTGATACATCCATAATCACACGTAGAGCATCCATACAGCTTTTCTCCAGCGTTTGTTTCCATGTGCTCCCAGTTTCTTGTACATCTTTAAGCACACATTGTCTCCAAAAGTATTTTGTTCTTGTATGTGGCCTTTGACTCCATGTAAAACCCCACGTGTTTACCGCTTCTCTCCAGTGTGTGTTCTCATGTGTCTACCGAGGTAACTCTTTCTGGTACATCCATAATCACACTTAGAACATTTATACGGCTTTTCTCCGGTGTGTGTTCTCGTGTGTCTAACAAAGTCACCTTTTTTTGTACATCTATAATCACACATGGAACATCCATACCTTTTTTCACTCGAGTGCTTTATCATATGTGAATAATGATCACTTTTGTTTCTACACGTATAACTGCACAATGAGCATGTATAGGTCTTTTCTCCAGTGTGGGTTCTCATGTGTCTGGAAAGGTAACAGTTTTTGGTGCATCTATAATCACACATGGAGCATCCATACGGCTTTTCTCCAGAGTGAGTTCGATTGTGTCTATAAAGGTCGCTGTTTTTGGCGCATCTATAGTCACACATTGAGCACCCATATGGCTTTTCTCCAGTGTGTTTTCTAGTGTGTCGAACAAGGTCACTATTCTTTGAAGACCTATAATCACACATGGCGCATTGGTACGGCTTGTCTCCTGTGTGTGTTCTCGTGTGTCTAACAAATATACTGTATTTGGTACAGCTGTAATCACACAAAGAGCATCTGTACAATTTTTCTCCCGTGTGTTTTCTCATATGTGTGGAAAGGTGACTTGTCTGCCTAAATCTAGAACCACATAGAGAGCATTTATATGGCTTTTCTCCAGTGTGTGTTCTCATGTGTCTATCAAATGCGCTGTTATTGGTACATTTATAATCACACATAGAGCATCCGTACGGCTTTTCTCCAGTGTGTGTTTTCGTATATGTAGCCATGCCAGATTTTGTGCCGGGACTATCATCTCCATGGCCTGTGTGTCCATCCTCCCCCCCCACCATATTTCCCTTTGGGATTGTTTGTCGATGATACAGAGTAACGGGGTAAGGTTGATTGTTTATATCGTGCCATGATCCCTGATAATTTGTCTTGGTGAGACCAAGGTCTTCCTGAAAGATAAAAAGCCCCAATTTAAATGATGAACTACGGAGAACATAGACCATTCATAGATCTACTGATAATCAGATATTTTGACATTATTCATAGCGTCGATACATTCGCATGTAAAGTGCCATAAACAATTATGATAAACAAATAAGCCACCTTTCAAATAAGTGTCACCAGAAACATGAGAACAGTCATTCGTTTTTGAGGAGTGTGACCATGCCACACTCATAAAATGGATCCAGGCGAGTGGAAACAGCACTCCTTACAACAACTTCTCTATATACTAAAAGCCTTCAGGAGTGTGATTTACACTCCTAGAATCATATTGGGGGAGTGATTTATAACACTGAGGCTCCTGCTATTTTTAAAAACGAAAGACTGAACAAGTCTGTTTGGGAGCAGCAATGCATATTCGGCCCGAGGGCTTTGGGTGATTTGAAGGCCCCAACACTATAACCTTACATAGCAGATCGACCGATTTTTTTAAACAGGATGTTCCATTTTATTTTGAGGTATTATTAATACTGTAATCTCATGGTAAGTGTAGGCCTAATAAAGAAACAGCACTGTGCAGCCTGTTATGGCTATCATGTGAATTGATCTCAGAAAAATCTGACGAGAAACTGGTCAGAAAATCATCAGAAATCTTTAGCAAGGCGAGTAAATTTATATACCAAACATAAATAGATGGACATATCTTATTCAGAAATGATTTAAGATACCACACTGATTCACCCCATAATGCCATATTATCACAAACATATTCGACACTCAGAACTCTGTCATGCCTCCGTGTTTTACAAACTGCACTGTGTAACATCCTTGGTTCAAACTTGAATTTTACGGACTTACATGTATATGTACTTACCGTCTGTACTGTGCCGATGTCCTGAGTTGATATATATTCCAATTTAACTGAATCGGTATTTGGTATTTCGCTCTGTGTGACCTCTGGTATAGCAATAGTGGCATCATGTTCCGAAGGTTCTTGCTTCAACTCTGACAGCATGCTTTGAGTCAATACAGAATCAGGTGTTTGATATTCTAGCCGATGTAGTTGTAACGTCGGGGTCTTCTCTGGACTCTCACTCGGGGATTGGTGTTTTACAGTGTACAATGGCGTATTGTCCAGATTCACATTTGATGGTTCTGGTTTCACAGTGGACAATGGCGTCTTGTTCAGACTCACAGTTGTTGATTCGTGTTTCACAGTGGACAATGGCGTCTTGTCCAGATTCACAGTTGGTGATTCGTGTTTCACAGTGGATAATGTATGTATAGTCCACTCTGGTTCCGTTTCCATTATGTTATTTATTGATGTTTCTAAACAATTCATGCGAATCCATGTTATCCATTACCAAATAGTTTAAAGTGTTTCAATGACTATTTCACTCAAAGAAACACATCCGGTGAACCACAGATATGCTGAAATGAAAAGAGAGATTTGGTCAGTATTGCATGGTTACATGTTCGGTACCGGTAACATCTAGGTCAATTCTCACATCCATGAGCAGTTTCAGAGTTGATTACTCTGGGGCCATTTCCTCAATTCTATAGCCTTATGCATTTTCGGGCCTTTGCAACATGAGAAACAGGTTTTAATGCCAGACGTTAACTGGAGTGAGATTCACAAAATTTAACTTTATATTCTAATGCAATTAGTTTTGTAAATTGCATTTGCTGTTGATAATATTGTTATCCACTATGGATGGTCCTTAATCCCGGGTGCCGAAATATAAATTTCACTGTGCTACTACCCCAGGGGTGCTATTTATTCCCTGATGCTTGGAATAACTGTTGACCGCGGCCGAAAATACACAGCACTTATATTTATAAAGGGTAGGTACGTTTATCTATGAAGTCCCTACGATTTTACAATTGTATTCCTTAGCAATGATCTCGCTATGACCATTTAACACAAAAAGTAATGCATCAAAACAGCCCGAATTACAATTTACAATACATAGACCCAAATTTCTGGATCTACCCTTGTTCAAACGCATTCGCTGCCAAAATTAATGATACCGACAACAACCAACATGGCAGGCCACGCACGCCGGTGATATAATGGCTTTCACCATCTGATATTGTAGAAAAACAGACTACAAACATGATAAGCGAATTACAATCTCGTCGCAGAAAACCAAGTTTTGTGAGCAAAACCGATGCGCGCGTTAAACACAACCTGGTCATCAAATAAGGGACTTGTCACGGTACTTTGAGTGAACACGGACTCGAATAATGTACAGGAGAAACGCATAGACTTACCATGCTTTTGTAGTCCTAACATCAGTATTGTTATAAATAATGCGCGAAAAACTAGCGCGAAAAGTTTCTGAAGTCGTTTGACCAAAAAAAGGCAAAAAGAGTTTTGCAGATACCAGTGAATCTGTATTACTAGACCTGTTGCTAGGGAAACGTATCAGTTTCAACAGATTAGGTTAAGCCAACCTGATCAGACCAAACCTCAGGTCGAAACCCGTAATACTTAGGCTATAGAATGAGTAAAATAATCGGATGCTGTACAAAAACACACCATGCTAGTCTTCCGAGTCGGGCTACATCTACCCGGAAACGTGCGCAATCGAGTTTACGGGACGCATTTCTCATGAAATCATTAGCATATAGGAACAGGGGTTATCTTGTGCACCGAAATCGACCACAGCCAAGGCTATATTCGCCCCGTATGAAGCAAGTACTTTTGGACAGCAGTGTCAAACATAATATTTACTGCATCCTTGTAGAAAATTGAGGTGTACCTCGATGCCCGAGCATGAATATCACGGTGTACAAGCGACGAACCAGCATAGCACTTTTGACGCCGAGCAAAAGTAAAACAATTAATCCCTTTTATCTTCATTTGTGCGTTTCTAAAAGTCACTACAGCTTCTCTGTGGAATACGTTGAGCAGTTACGTGAACGCGCAATATTTCTAGACGCGGAAGAGATAGGGAGGTAATAAACACGTGATTAGGGTCGTGGGTCGGAAGGAGTGTGGTTAGCCCAGAAACAAAAGGCTACATACTTCTAAGTAATTTACACGTTCGGCAGTATTAACACAATTGTACCTCGCCGATTCCCTAATTGAATTTAGACTTTCATCTTTCGGCAGGAAGTAGTTTATTTCAACCGCTACAAGGTGACAAACTTCTTGTCAAACATTATCCGTCAAAATTTTAAGCTGTGCGCGCCTCTACACAAGAGGTCCCCATTTCGCTGTTTTCTCTGCCTGCTGAAAGCAGTGCTCAGGCCCCGCAAATAGTCCCCCGGCGAGGCATGTTATCGGGCAGTGAATCGAAATAAAATTTGCAGCTGAATAGAACAAATACCATACTTACCAGTGGTACCAACGGCTTTCTATTAATCGTTGTGTAACGAATATTGGTATCCCATAAACGTTAAAGCAGGACTAAACACAATACAAGCGTCTAGTCCGTCATTCATAATTCAGCCGAATTCAATTCAAAAAAGACAATCATAGTATACATAAACATAGGCTAGTTTCCTGCAAGAGAGAAGCGGTCAACAGTTTTCAATGCTGCCGACAAGACATCATGATGTTCCGAAAATATCAAATCCGTATCGCTGATCAGTATTCTTAATCCATAATAATCGTTCTAAAGTCGTTATCTAGAGAATGCTGTATCTCAGTCACGCTTTGATTGTGACTGTTCATATGAGCACCATGAGGATCTTGAAGTACATGGGTTCATACGGCCCCTAGCCCCGGGTTAAGCGGAATTAGACACAAGTTACGAAACGTAACGCCATAGATCTTGCACGCTACGTTCGTATTTTGCTATCAGCATGGATATGTATCGCCAAATTTGAGAAACTTTGAGTGGAGGCGCTTGGAGGAATAGCCCTGTTTTATAAGTTTCTGCAACAATGTTTTGTGACGTTGATTGAAATCGTCACAATTAACACAGGGTCTAGCAAATGCTACTAGGCGAGATATGTATACGCCATATGCAGGTCCCACTGGAATATTACTGTCCAGAAAGGGATAATTTACGATGTCGAAATTGTAATCATCTCTTTTGTCATAAAGTCGACGAGAGAGAATGCCCGCTTCATTTTTATAGAGATAGAGATCTAAATAAGATGTGCCTGTAGGGCTATCTGTAGTTCCTTCAAATCCAGTGAAGGTGGATATATATCCTTCACTGCGTCATTTATATAGCGATTATCCACAGCGAGAAGATCGTCTATATAGGGTTTGGTGAATGAGAAGAACGGGCTTTGAATGGATCGGTTTTTGAAAGCGCCTGCATATAGTCATATTCATAAGAGAACAAATACAGGTCAGCCAACAGAGGTGCACAATTAGTACCCATTGGAATACCTATATGCTGCTGATATATTGTGTTGCCAAATTTCACATAGATATTTTTAATGAGAAATTCAAGCAACTCTATAAACAAAGAAACATCCCATGAATGATATCTCCTGTATGTAGTAGAGCTAAAGAATGCTTTATGGCTTCCGACATTAATATATCTACGATCAGTTTTCTTGAACACAGATACTATTAATGAACTTAGACGGTCAATAAGGTCCTGATGAGGGATTGTAGTATAGAGAGTCGAGAAATCCCATGTGGATACATGTCTGTACGGTATGTGACCTTTAGCATCAAGTTCCTCCGTAAGACATTTTGAGTTTTTTAATATCCACATACATTCAACGCCAGAGTTTTTAGAAATAGTGGCGCAATACCTTTCCCAAAATGCTTTTACCTCCTGAAGGGCCCTCGTTAATAGGGTTGAAAGAAGCTTGGTGGTGCAGCTTCTAGAACCAGCTATGAATCTAGCTTTATATGGTGATTTATGCATGATCATTTATGATTTATGCCCGAACCGAAGCGCAAGTCTGGAACGAAGTGTGCACGCCAACCCGGAAATGTGACGGAAATTGGGGTCTACATGATGCCACAACGCTCAACATAAAATACGGGTATATAACTGAATGAACTTACCATCCAGTATTTATGCCCATTCTTGGTCTGTGATATCAACGGAGATTACTGCATAATGTTCCTGTTGACAAAGAAACAGTGCAAACAATATACGGCGATATAATCAGCAGTACTTAACGAAAGTGAAACTAGAAGTCGGGCATTCCACAAAGTATACTTGGTTATAACGATTGGAGTTATCGTTCCTAAGCTGCACAATGGTGTGAGTTGTCTTTGACTGCAAAGTGTAGATGGCGCTGCGTGGAAATGTGATTTGTCATACGGGCAACACGACGTCATGTGAACGTTGGTCTGATGTGTATAAAAGACGAAATTGGGCATGGAAATCACTTTCGATCTGAACTGCAACCAGGTAACTATAGTATTCTATTTGGCATATAGACTGAACAGTGTATTGCATGCACAGACGTGTAATCGGTGGACGGTGCCTGTGCGAAGAAGAGGGAACATGGGAAGTCCAGTGACTGTAGTATTAGTGAAGGGTATTGAGCAGCAGTGTTGTCGGCGAATGCTGGGCGGCGTTCGGGCGACTGGTAATATTCCAAGGGTTATGGAGTTGGGCTGCTGATACATGGAAGCACTATACCGCACTGGTGATACCTAGGATCCAACTGTACCTACCTGATTGGAGCGCGAAGGAAGAAGTCACTCTCACAAGCCAGCTTATGTGTTGGGGACCCTGAAGTGTTCACGATGGAGAGGCATAACGCTGTCTGAGAGCGTTCTCACCGCGAAACGGGTGACAGAAAACTGGTACCAACCTGTGAGAGGAAGCAGGGTAATTTGATGTGATCTGAGACGTTGAAGGAAGTCTATCGAAGGAAGTCTGTTTTATCGGTCGTCGTGATTACCCCAGTCTGATCCGTTTACGGTGCCTATGAGCGCGCCACCGAAGCAGCATCTCAAAACTGCTACAGACAGATTCGCTGCGAGATACGTTATATTAGACCACATCATCTAGCCGGACACATCCTGAGGAGAGGCATCCTCGCAAGCCAGATTATGCCTGGATAGAAGTCAGCCAAGATCACGGTTATTAGACGAACCTAGGGTGAGATAATAATCGGTGGGGAGACGAATCTCCCTGTAGGGATTTCTCACAAGGAGAAGCAGACCTATCCACGATATACCTACCTTAGAGAGAGGAGAGCCGCTATATCCATAGCCTCGCTCCAACAGCCGGGAGAAGGAAGGACGTCGAGCCGCTATCCTTGGCCTCGCCCCACCGACATACCATACCAAGAGAGGGGCCAGCAGCCAGGCCGCCCCTACGATCACCTACCTTGTGGAAAGGGCCAGCAACCAGGCCGCCCTTTACTCGGTGCGCGTATATAATAAACTGTACATATTTACATCTTTAACCACGATCATCCTGTACATGTAACTGAATATTATTGCACATTATTTGACTCTATATCAGCCATGGTTGTCTCTACGCTCTCCTACTTTCTCGATCCAGACAAGGTGACAGGTCGAAGTGAATCTCTAATCGGCAAGGACTAGTGCCGGCAGGGACCGCGGCCTGACAGCTTGTACGCTACCATTTAACGAGACCCAGCTCAGCTGCGCCCCGTTCATTGACCGACCCGGCACACGTTACAGTTGCAACGAAGGCGGAAAAAATCGGGAAAATTCTGGTCTTTGGCAGAGATTACGTGTAGGGCGGATCGGGACTTTTTTTTATTTAGGAGCCTGTATCCAAAATATTGTCCGTGTTCACAAATTTATCTCATATATAGGCGATAGTCCATAATGGAAAGAATGTTTTCCGTTAATTTGGGTAAACAATTTGAGTTTCTCGATCTTTTTTTTCTCTCTAATTCTCTAGGTTAATATTATATGTACCGATATCCGGTTGTTGTCACAGGTATGGACTTCAGATAGCTCTTCAAAACGATTATAGCTCGCGGTTCCCAGCGTCACACAAGAGGTCAAACGTGTCTAGGATTGCGTTCAAACTACGACGTCCCATCAACAATAACATGGGTGCGGTTGAAATCGAAAACATAAAATGTCCTAAAAATAATTGTTTTAATATAACGACGGGAGAAAATATATGTACACACCATGTGAAAGATCTAGCTCGATTGCGTTATGATTATAGTTACCGGTATGACATGAAATTGAAATCCACAAATGTGGTGTCCCGGATGATAGGAACTGTTGGCACTCTCGTGTCCTGGCACATATGTAGGCACCGTTGTTATATGACTTATATAGTTGAAAACGACGTTAAATCCTACTTACTTACTCACTCACTCTACAGCATGTGCCATTTCGTGAAACAAGGTATACATCGGGTCATTCAAACACACGAAGGACCCCTTGGACCAAACAGATTTTCCAACAGTGGAGATATAATGTCACTGCAACCCAATTTCCCTCATACAACCCCCCCCCCCCCTACCCCCACCCTCACGCCCTTCCGTATACATAGGGCAAAAAACCATGAAGATGAATTCCAGCGTGACGGAAGCACGCTTTGGCAGATACATTAACAGTCTGAAGCTTTCGTTACTGACAATGTATTCTGTTTAAGCAGACTTCCTACGTCTTATCGCTTAGTTACTGTAGGCTTTCAAATAAAATATAATATCCTCCGAAATATTGCGGATTTTTCTTTACATAGTCTTTCGAAATGTCCGTGACGGAAACACAGTGAAAGTCAGCCGTTTTAACTAGTGTTGCTTGTATATTTTTTTTTTTCCTTCTTTTTCTTTGGTTCTCTGTCCCGATCTGATTATTCATATATGCCATCTCTTACTAATATAGGATGATAAGGCTTTTTTTTCTTGTGAGAAAAGAGTGATTGGGTAATCACATCGGTTAAATCTAGTCCGTGACAAAAAAATCGCGATGGAATCACGAGTGCGCATTTTAAATATTCTCGGCAAAAGAAGTTTATTAATTACGGTACAAATTTTCTTTAAAAAAATGTTCCTAGTATGAATTTATCACATTAATTAAAAGAATAAAACGCTGAGCTGTTTTGTCCAATGTATACAGTTCCTGTCAAATGCAGATCTTTTTTACTGATGTTTTTAAATGGTATGCCTTTCAGTTTCGAATTTCCTGGGTTGATCAGGTTTAGAATTGTTGGAAAAATAAATCACACTTAGAAACAGCTTCTCTGATATCGTCCTGTTTCTAGAGATTATAGAAAGCGAATAGAAAAAAAACGCCATGCTAATATATGGTCAACAAACAAAAACTGAATGTTGTGCGAAAAAGGGCGTCTTCTGATGACGGGCGCATTTACGTGGAATTCAAGTGAATTTATCCGTTCATAAGGCTGATTTCATAAGGCTCAAGTTATTTCGTAAGAAGCACATGAATTCTACCTCACATGGTAAATTGAAGAACATATGACTTTTAGAATTACGTCTAATGAGCTTTAAACACGAACATGGGTTCACTTCCCTGTTAATTCAGGGGTTGAGGATGCCTATACAAATGATGCGTACAGATAGTATTGTTTCCCCTGTTCTGATTTCATGATTTGCCTAACAAGTTATTACTAAACGTTTAAGCGAATTTGCACTTTTCAAAATGAATGTCAAATCTCCCTTAATGTGTAAATTCCGGATAGAGGGGGATAGGCAACGGGAAGGGTATATTAATTAAACAACATCCGGACTGAGCGTGAGAGTTCATCTTGTCTTTTATTGGACCACAGTAATGTCCGTTCAAAACACAATAGAACATGTATGGTACACTGGTTACATACATTTCATCATCCGCAGGAGTAAACTATGTTCAAACCAGGAAGGTCATGTGACCAATCTTCATTTAACACGACACGAATTCCAGAAGTTCATGTGACAGAACTTCATGTATCATGACAAATATTAGCACAATCTGTTGACTAAGATTGTCTCGGATGGCAATACATTCCTTACTTTATATCAATCAACTTTAAAATGCAATCAAATTGAACTAGGATATTCACGGAATACAACAAGGAATGAGAATATGCGCAGTGAGTGAGAGTTAACGTCACAGTAATTTGGCAATATTTCATATATACAGCGATGAACGGCTACATTATATGACATATAATCTGTATCCTTTACAAACATAAATATTTGCAATAAATTGTCAGATATTTTCCAGACACAGTACTCTAGAACATCATTTCGTGTACTACTGTATTCGCTTAAATAACAAAGCTGCGTGTCTAATTAACTTATTATTTAGTACAACAGGAACTCCCCCCCAGTTACGGGGACAACCAATTGTAATTCACATATTATCACATCAAAATAAATCATATCTCAAATTACAGGTATTGTCTAGGGTCTGATAGCGAGAGAAGTGGCGGTTGTCCTAGCCTATAGTACTGGACCCTTCTACGGAGGACCAATGTTGGGCTGATGCAGCAACAACAACATTTTCCCAGTTTGACCCCAGATTTTGAAATTGAAAACGAGGCCGCGCTATGTCATCGGTCAGCTGAGACGGTCACGTGGGTGTGTATGAAGATTGGGGTGGCTCCTATAGATAGTGATCCAATGAGAATGGTCGTCTTAGTTTAAAATGGCGGGGTCGCATGACCAATCTCTGAAGGGGAGACAGCAGGAACAGTACGCAGACACTGTCTGTTAATATCTTGATTTAAAAGATAGTCACGTACAGTCTAGCGGTTGTCCGAACTGTCCATTTGAATCTCGCAATTAGGCAAAAGCATTTGTCTTAACTTTTTCCATCCCAAGAAGTAGCTATCACAGCGGCATGACCTATCAACGGAATCTCTTTATCAGTATTTCTGAACATTCGCTAATAACAAGAATAACTTGCTCACTCAGGAAACAAAATATTGTAGAAATAAAAGAATAAAAAATAACAAAAATTGGCAAAGCGATCTTGACTAAGTGTGTAGGCTACTCCGTAGATGTCCGGACCAATCCCTTAGAAGGAGGCGGGGGGGACAGATGTCAGAATACTGATTGTAGCAACTGTACCGAGTGCGAAATCATGATCTCTGATTGTTCAAAGGTTGGAATCAGTTCACCACAACTGGTACACTTCCAAATCTGTGCGAAAATCTCGATTTTCGCGCTTCTTCTCTGGCATACTGCGCAATATGAAATGCGCCCGCTCGTACGCAACAAAGTACCTCTCCGTTTCTCCGTGCGACCGGTATAAGCAAATGCAGGGTTCGAGTGAGAGAGTGAGTGAGTAGTTGGGTTTAACGTCGTTTTCAACCTTGTTTCAGTCATATCAAGACGGTGCCTACATGTGCCAGAACACGAGAGTGCTTACAGTTCCTATTACCCTGGACATTGATCAGCCCAATACAGTACCCGGTCATCCATCCAAGTATTGACCGTGCTTAAACGTTGCTTAACTTCGGTGATCTGACGAGAACCGGTGTGTCCAACGCTATAAGCCGTACATGCGAGCATCGTCACATGATATATATGGGCGGACACAGAAACGAAAGTTTCGTTAGAATCTGCAACCGGGGATATTCCTCCGCTCAAAACATCACATCACTGAAGCCGTCCTCGGTATTCCGTACAAATTTAGAAAATCCATCACCTTCGCACTGTAGGGAACTCATACCAAATCAGAAATATCAGTCGGATGTGAATCGAATGTCTCCGTCAGGACCCCATTGGTGCAGAACTCGAGCATTTTCTGATATTCTGGTTAGATATATAACTCTTCCTTTTCAACCACTGTGTCTTTCGGTTTTGAAATACTTAACCCTGACCGAACCGTTTCTCTCGATATGCAACAAAATTGACAAACTGAAAACTGTTTGAACCGCGGTAGGTCTATTTCTTCTATTATTTAATTAGTTTTGCTTGATTACTTTTAGTATAAGGATTGACTGCGACTGTTTACGTTCAATTGGGAACATGAACTTAAAATTAGCCGTGCTAACTTTGTATGATCCCATACGCGGAATTGTGTATACAGTTGCTTTTAATGGAGTAGAGGACGCTCATTTTCATTCGATTACGGGGCTATAACATGGTAATTTGTCGAATTTTGCACAACAGGATGATTTTCCTAAAAAAAAGTGTCCGTACACCTCAAAATAGGATAAAAATAAACAGCAGGCTACACAGAAACAAATGCTGACACAACCAAACCATTTAGGCGTATTACTAGCGGTTCGATTGTCGGGTAGGCATGATCAAAACGTTGACATTCTCGACTCAACTGGTGAAGAACGCAAAAGTGCTCATGAAGTTGAACTTTAACCCTATCTGGCCTGGGCTTTTTGGGACCTGTCAAGGGGAACGAACTGACGCCCCCTCCCTCCATTTATTTTTCTTACCCCTTGAGCTAGGGGACTGAAACCTACCGCACTATACTCTTGGGCCAATCTCTACCAGAAATTGTAAAAAAAATAATCCAAGATGGCCGCTTTGATGACGTCACAGTGGCGTCATTTTAAAAACGGTATTCTTGGTCGATTTTTTCCCGAATTTTTTATTTGCGCAATTTCCCGCAAAAATTGCATGATAAATTAGTAAATATTAATGTGATGTGAAATAAAATAGTTTCTGTCCACTTTTCATCAAGGAAAAGCAGAAATTTTGAAGAAATATGACGAAAACATCAATTTTCTGCTACCCCAAGTGGCCGCCATCTTGAATTTACCCATGATCCTCTGCTCGGGGGGTTATGCAAATAGGCTCAAAATGACCCCAATATGATAAACTATGAAGTCACGGAGTTTCAGCTCTCCATTTTTGTCGTTTCGAAGATAGTGTAGAAAGTTTGGTGGGAGGAAGGGGGAAAAATGCCCCCCCCCCCCCCCGGCCTGGTAGGGTTAAGCTTGTGGTGCCTCCCAGAATTCACCCATAATAACTTTCAACAAGAAATCAATGTGTGAATGCTTTATAGCTGAACTCTCTGACTCTCGATTCTCACCCGCTCCTGAACACAGGGCTGAAAAAGCTCAATTTATTTGATTTATTTTATTTGTTATACCGTACCACTACTATTTTTTAAGAACTTAGAAATGTCATTAACTGAACTCTATCAACCATGATTCCACGTCATGCTGACCCCCTCCCCTCACCAAAGACTTATGGCTGAACTCTCACCATACCCCGAATATCTGTTTAACAGCCGAGGGTCATCGTATGCAGTTGGTAATTGTTCGAACAAGCTCTATTTTGGTCATGTGAGTATCATTTAACGTCGTTTTGAACAGTTTTTCATTCATATTAAGACGGTGCCTACATGTGCCAGGAAACGGGAGCGTCCTCTGTTCCTATTATCCTAAACACTGGTCAGCCCAGCTAGTAAACCACCTCGTCACCACATGTATTGATCAGGCTCAACGTTGCTGGACTTCAGTGCTCTGAGGAGTACCGGCGTAGCTATTTGCACAAATTATTATGTATTAATAGAGTGAGTCTCTTCATGCCTACTGAGGTTCCCTTTCCCAGCAGTGATATACGGAAACATGTCTTGGAATGGTTTATCTCCAATATGCACTACTTCCTGTATAATCATGCTTCCTTTCCGTGCGTAGCTACAAGGACACGTTGAGCACTATTATGTTTTCATGTCACCTTACATCTCCTTAAAGGTGAACTGCAAAGCTTTTAATTTGATCTAAATTGTTGCTTATATACATCTTGTCTTATGTGACATAACTTTTATACGTTTTGGGGGCAAATATAGTTTGCAAAATTGTACTAATAACAATATTTAAGTTATCCTGTTATAAATCCTTCTTGAAAACTTGCATCGCTTGTCTTTCTTGGTTTGTAGAACGTTATGACGTTATAGTGGTCCCCTTCATTCAAGTTTTCTTCAAATGTGACGTCATGCTACGTCGGATGAATGAACGAGGACCACTATAACGTCATTACGTTCCAAAAACAACGGGAGGCAAGCGAGGACGTTTTTAAAAGTTCTGGCTCTCGGTATAAGTTTTGACTTCTCATATACCCAAAATAAAACAATAACCCACAGAACTATTATCACACATAATTGTAACAACTATAGAAGTTCTTGTTTTATGACATTTTAACAGAACATTGAAAAGTTTTTCAGTTCACCTTTAAACTGCTATATGATGGATATAATGGATATTTGTATCCCTGTGGTATCTCACCAGTGTATGTTCGTTCATGGAGCTTCCATTCGCAGTGCCATTGGGACGGGGCAGATGTGTTAACATTCACCAGTATGCATTTTTCCATGTCGTTTGAGGTTTCCTGTCCGACCAGTGCTGTACGGACACAGTGAGCACTTGTATGGTTTTTCCCCAGTGTGAGTTCGTTGATGAATCTGTAAGTGTATTTTTCTGACAGTGCTATATGGACACATAGCGCATTGGTATTGTTTCTCATCAGCGTGGTGTAGTCCATGTATCTTAAGGTCACCTTTCCTTACAGTGCTATATGAACAGAATGAACACTTGTATGGTTTCTCGCCAGTGTGTATTCTTTCATGTAGACTCAGGTTTCCTTTCACAGCAGGACTGTATGCACACAGCGAACATTTGTATGGTTTCTCGCCAGTATGTGCCCTTTCGTGTATATCCAGGCTTCCTTTCACAGTAGTGCTATATGCACAAAATGAGCACCTGTACAGTTTCACAGCAGTATGCGTTCTTTCATGTACCTTCAGGCTTCCTTCCCTGACAGTACTATATAGACAAACCGAGCACTTGTATGGTTTCTCTCCAGTGTGAAATCGTACGTACTTGGTTGGATCGCCTTTGTTGGCAGTGCCAAAGGCACACAATGAGCACTTGTGTGGTTTCTCGTTAGTATGAGTTCTTTCATGCTTGGTTAGATCGCCTTTCCTGACAGAACAATATGAGCAATGTGGACATTTGTATGGCTTTTCAACAAGCTGTCCTGAATCAGAAGTGAACGATGTGGACGTATGTTCTCTTAACTGTAAAACATCAAACCCGTTGGCGGAGCTAGTCTCACTCCCGGACCAGCGAACAGATTTGAACATGGCCACCGGTACAGGGCTGGTAAATGACTCCAGCTTCACCACATCTTGGATCCGCTCCATGGCCAAAATATCTTGGTTTCTGTTCTGAAAATAGCAATATACAGCACTATTGTATTGGCCTTAACCGCTTAATATTTGCGATCTCTTTCACATTTTTCGTCTCTTCTCAAACCCGAATCCCACAAAGGCTCTCGCTATTCCCCGTGTCCCCTTCATGTTATACAGAGGCGCAGTCTATTGGGTAAAATACTGAAACAGTAGATTTCTAGTTTTGGCGAGCTCAAAAGAATTGAAACCAGATCCAAAATGAATGCTGCGCATCTCACCTGTCCCTGATTTAAGGTCTGGGGCCAAGGCCAGACCAAAGTTTTCATGTTAAAAAAATATAGCTCTTGGTAAATAAAGGTTACGCATGCAGACCGTCTCACTTCGCAGCGAGGGGGCGACAGGGATACGGTTTGTGTAAAACTCGTGTTCTCATATATTATTTAATTTGTTTTATCAGATGAACATTTTATTCTCTATATATCACGATGATGTTTCATCAACATTATTCGAATTTAGATATATCGATCAATTTCAGCATACATTTCTCTGTTCATAACAGCACGGGTCAACCAGTATTCTCGACGCAGGTGTGGCCTGATCTTCACGCTTCAAACATCCATATATCGTGGAGGGGCTCTGTGATTTGTTAGTACTCAGAACAAAAGGCCTATACATTAAAGCATCGTTTCCTCTGAATTGTTAGAAACAAATAGTTATACCCGAATAGTATTCGGCACTAGTACTAGTAATACTGGAACTGATTTGGGTAAGAATCGTATTAAATTCGGATATTTATAATCTTCCATGAAACGCTGTACTACACTGTAAAGAATGTGTGATGGTTACCCGAGAATAACTCCCTCGGACACTGGCGTGTGTATATCTATTGTCCAGGCCGGGAAGCCGCTCTTTATGACGTCAAATGCACACTCGACTCTGTGCTATTTTGGTACGTTCTATTTTTAAATGAGGTTTCCTCGACAGTAACGTTTTTGTAGGCCAGTCGTACAGAATTATTCGTTTCGGTCGAAATTCCAGTTAAACCCCATTTTCAAACAATACAAAAGGATTAGTTATTACTCAATGTATCATATATTAACTCGCAACCGTCTTTTAGTTAAATAATTTGCGATTATGTGAAATTATTGTTGTTTCAAAAGTAACTTCTTTTAACGAGCTACGTCATTGTAATGTTGCAAATCGAACTTGCCGTAGAATATCTGGTAGTATGACACAACGCGTCTTCACCAGCCAAGTCAGCTACATCGCAAAGCTCTCTACGCTGCCTTGACATTCTTGGCTGGTGGCAGAGGAGTACTGCTCTGCGCCACCTAGCGGAAGTTTTAACGATGAGCGACTTTTTGCCTCCAGGAGTTGTTCCCCTTCAATTTCAAGTCGACCATACTCGTAGGGCGATTCGTTATCGTTCGACCGTGCAGCGCGTCCCAAAAGCTGATCCAACTGATCAGAACACCGAAAGTATCCTGTTTTTTGTTTCGGCAGAATTTCTCCACACATTCGACACAGCTCGTTATTAGTGGGGACCTCCATACAGGTAATCAACTGCTACCCGTACGTAACGCTCATTCTGATTGGATGCAGCAAGCCGTCTCTGCATTCCACTCATCGATGAGGATTCACGTTTCAACTTTACTAGAGAAGTATGCCAAGGCAATGTACAGAGCAACGTGATGTACGTCGACTTGGCTAGAGAAGATGGACACAACGGGAACTTGACCGCGCCTTGGGCTGGTTATCATCGGCTACGGCTGTAGGCGCTTCGATGGTCTCATCATTCGCAGATTTCAAATCTACAAAGTATATAACCCTATATTGAGGGCATAATACTCCCTCAGTGCTGATTTCAAAGTCATTCCTGCGTTTTACTCACTCTAACTGTGAACCAGATATTTTTCTGGTCTGGCCTGAACGCGTATTCTTGTGACAACACTCACACTTCGACTTGTTGAATGGTACATTGCTGTTCATAGTGAGAACTATAATGATTCTTAAATATAACGGGAACAGTTCAGGAAAATACACATGAAGATTCCCTCGTTTTTCATACATGGGAAGTATTGCTGACCCATGAAAATAAACCCATTCAGTCACGGTGACTTGGACATGTCATGAGTGTGCTGCAATAAGGGTCGAGTTGTAGCAGTGAATGCAGAAATGTTTATACACAGTTATATCTATATTTTATTAACTGAATATAACTGAAGATTGTTTCACATAACATAAATAAATCCAAATGTTAAATATTAGAAAGAAAGAATATTTTTCTGATCCAAATGGGAATCGAACTCCTAGCTCAACAAACTGGTCACCACACTGTTTTTGAAGGCGAGCAGCCTAACAACTGGACTACGACGAGCATTTTTTACTTGCTCACATAACGTTTCTGGTAGAATACAGGCGAAGCATTTGCACAATTTTTAATTTTGATGAAATATGACACCTCAAACCAGAATGATATTTCAACCCATTGTAACACTAACCATTGTGATAATAAATACACACAAATTGTTTTGGTTTGAGGTGTCATATTTTATATATGAAGGGAAATCCGTTCAGAAAATGTCCCTAAAATGTCGAAAGAGCACATTCGACCGTTTTCAAACTTGAATAAATCCAGTTTAGAGCAATTGACAATCACCATTTCGCATGATATGAAACTTCAGCATTTTTACAGCACATAACAATAACTTTCACCCGTTTCACTTTCGAACGAAAATCATGTTCACTACCGTCACATCCGAGGGAGTTATTCTCGGGTAACCATCACACATTCTTTGGTGTTTAGATATCGTCATTCTGCGCATGCGCGGTAGATCAAGGGTATGGAAATAGACGTTTTGGGGTCTAAGGGAGCCCCTAGTGGTCCGATGGAGTCGAGTGAGGTATCAATGTGAAGCCTATGTGAGGAGGCATCCGATGGGCTGGGTGTGGGGTTGGAATATGGTCATTCTGCGCATGCGCGGTAGACCAAGGGTATGGAAATAGACGTTTTGAGGTCTAGGTGGGTCCCTAATGGACCGATGGGGTCGAGTGAGGTATCAATGTGAAGCCTATGTGAGGAGGCATCCGATGGGCTGGGTGTGGGGTCGGAATATCGTCATTCTGCGCATGCGCAATAGAGAAAGGGTATGAAAATAGACGTTTTGGATGTAGGTGAGCCCCTAATGAGCCGATGGAGTTGAGCGAGGTATCAATGTGAAGCCTATGTGAGGGGGCATCCGATTGGACTAGGGCCTCGGGCGTTGTACACATTCTGCGCATGCGCAGACAGGGAATTCTGGGAAAAGGGTGTGGAAATAGACGTGTTAGGGTTTAGGTGAGCCCCTAATGATCCTATGGTGTCGTATGAGGTCTTATTTTGAAGCTGTCGTGAGGGAGCATCCGCCTGGGTTAGTGTGTCGTTCGTTGTCAATAGTCTGCGCATGAGCAGTCTGGCCGTAGTATAGAAATAGACGTGTTGGGGTTTAGGTAGGCCCCTAATGGTCTGATGGGATCGAGTGAGGTATCCATGTGAAGCAGTCGTGAGGGAGTATCCGATGGGGTGGGTGTGACGTGGAACTGACGTCATTCTGCGCATGCGCAGTAGAGAAAGTGTATGGAAATAGACATTTTGGCGCCGACAGGGGTCACTATGGGTCCGATGGAGTCGTATGAGGTCTTTTGTTGAAGCTCTTGTGAAGCAGCATCCGATTGGACTCAGGGTTCGTCCGTATTTAAGGGTCTGCGCATGCGCAGTCTGGTCGTAGTATAGACAGCCAGCATGTTGGGAGATGCGTGAGGGAGTGTGTGTGTGTGTGTGTGTGTGTGTGTGTGTGTGTGTGTGTGTGACCCACCACTATGGGTCCATGGTTGGGGTTGGGTGGTGGTGTGCGTTCTGCGCACAGACGTCACTTCCCGGTTTCACTAAAACTACCTTCGAACACAGAAGAGTTCCAATGTTCCCCTTAGACGTAGGGTCCGGATGATCAACATCCGGCCCGGCCCGGCCCGGCCCCGCCCCGGCCGCAGCGCGCGCGGGTTACTCCGGCCGCAGCGCGCGTGCACGCCTTATACGGCCGCACGCCTGCGCGGGTGAAGTTCGGATTATCCTAAGCCACTGATGGGCTACTTTCTCCACGGTGTTCGAAGCCAGTTTCACCGAATCCCCACATGTCTGTTAAAGCTTTCATGCATTATGCTCATAAAGAAAACACACAAGACAGTGTTTTTTTTGGGTGAGATCTCATTTTTTTATTCAGTGAACAACAACAACGTGAGAACAACCACGTGAAAACTGAAGCCCGGAACAGGGGGCTTGTACATTGATAGAACTGAAGCCCAGAACAGGGGGCTTGTAAACTTAAGCCCAGACCAGGGGGGCTTGTACATTGAAAGAACTTAAGCCCAGAACGGGGCTTGTACATTGAAATGATGGACGTCCCAGTCATATACGAGTACATCGCGATCCTCGGCCTTGGGGTACCCGTCAAACATCTGTACGATGGTAGGTAAGGGTCTTCTCCGGCATCGATGGTACAGTTAAAACAAGCAATATTGTCCGCACACGCTACTGGTCAGGTTTGCAACGTTTGACTGTTCCAACACCACGTTTCTGTGCCTTGATCCATGAAGTCTGTTAAATCGGGATGGAGGGGTGGCAGGCCGTACGGGTTAAAGTATTCGCCCTGCTGTTCTGTCAAGTACACGGCCACCCAATGTTCACCGGGCCGACCCATCGGGTCCGTGTTGGGAACGTAACCAGCAGGATACATACGGTCTAATGGGAACACATCTCGGGCGAACACCCCTTGAAAGACCATACGTGTCTCTGGATCATTCTCCAGCACGGTGGTTATCTGGTCTGTATCCATGTTAGGTGGAGAAGTCACACAGGACGTTGCGCGCCTTGTCCACTTGAATAATGTTGTCAAACTCGGCGTAGCAGATCACATTGACGGTGCTCCGGAGGGCTCGTGCAAAGTGGATTTTCAACCGTAAATTGCCTTGCTTGGCGAGGGCCAGCTGATGGTCGTTCTCTAAGGTGGGGGACAAATCGAAACAGAACAACGTGTATCCGTTCGCGTAGTCCTCCCGACTGATCATATTCCCTTTGTCCTGGTTGATTTGACCGGTGGCTGTAAACAGACTCTGATAGGCTCGAATGAAATTCGCGCGCCCAAAGTTCGGTGTTAAGGCCGTGGCTGGGACCTGTTGTCCATCCACATGCAGGGCCACAAAATTGATGCCGAAATGTTTAAAGTCAAACGGGTTCTCTGGGTAAGCTCCTCTGAAACTGGTATTTTCCACACAGGCCAGGATCAATCGCTTGGGTAGTTTCCCCAGGAACATGTTTTCTTTGTTGGCGCTCATATTTCCAGCAGACACAGAGAACACTTTGGTTTGCACACGTCGGATAGGGTACTGGGCTGGTTTTGTTTCCAAGGATTTGAGGTGTCCCAATTGAACGGCTGGATTCGGTTTCACTTTTCGGACATACAGGACTGCGTCTTGGATGACAATCTTATAATCAGCTGCATGCGCGTCTACGTTAGTGGCCATCAAGGCGAAGATCGGAGGCGCCCGTATCAGTCGGATTTTGATGGGGATCTTGTTCAACAGGTACCAGTCTTGCATGAACATGTCTGCGTGCAGTCGACCCATGAGATGCACCGAGACGCCGTTCGCGGTCAAAGCCTTCCGCTTGTTATATCTCACATTGTCGTTCTCTACGCCCATGTGCTGGGCTGTGGTAGAATAAAGCGGCTGTCAGTTGAGATTTTTTAGCCTCTCGTCCATGCGACAACAGCGTCTCGATGTAGGCTCGATAGGGGTACGTGTTGGTCGAGTCACTGATGAGTTTGTCGCTGAGAAATATATCCACCTGTTGAAACATCGAGTGCAGCCAGAGATTCGTCGGGCCCACCGTTGCTTGGTCGACGATTCTGGAGCCATCTTCATTGACGATGTTGGCTTTCACATACAAGTATGTATGGGCTAAATCCACATAGGCCGTATCCGCATTACTGATGGTAAACTCGATGGGCCCCGTTGCGTTGATGCTGGAGAGCGGGAGATGCTCCACCCATAATCCTTGTTCGGCACTGGTCTGTGTGGGCGGGACGGTCCACAAATCAAATTCACTATTGGTGGAGGGGCAGGACTCTGCGTGGATCAAGGACATGTTTTAAGAAAAGATATCCTGGGTCTTCGATGTGCGTCGTCGCTGGGTCGGTCGTCGACTGGTGCTTGGTCTCGGTGGTGCAGGTCTTTTATTCCCTACGGTGCGTTGTGCTTTGGCCACCAGGACGCCTCCCGCTTCTTTGGCCCGCCGTTTCAAGGCTTCTTTCGGTGCCGTACCCCCCAAGACATCACCGCCGACTTGCAGTCCACTGCGTACCGCTTGTTTGCCGATTGCTTTCGACCCACGCGTCACCAAGGGCAGGAACGTTTTGACGATGCTCCCGAGTATATTCCCCAGTCCATGTCCTCGTTGCATGCGTGCACCACTAAAGACCGGAAGGCCACCGCCGGCCTGTTGGGTATAATAGTCCATATAGCTGTGTGCATCGCACTCGTAAGGCACCTTCATTATACAAAGTGGGGAGCACGTGCTTGTCGAAAATGAAGTGTCAGCACCACTTTCCCGCGTTCGAATGCCACCGGTCGTCCCGTGTCATCTCTTATATCCACCGTGATAGTGTTGATGTGGGTTTGTCGTACGGGTAGGTAGAGCATGTGTGTGAAACTGTGGGTGACTTGATCTCCATACGTCTTTTTAATGGGCACCACCCGTAACAGAGGTGTGTTGATATCGCCCACGATGTGGTTGTCCACCACGTCCGAGTAGACGTAGAGTCCGTACATACTCGACTTCATATCCATCGGGATCTCGCCTTGGTGGGCGGTGGGACCAGCGAACGTCCGTAGATCGAAACCCAGCATTTGCTGTAGGATAGGACTCAGTACGACACTCGCGTTGGCGGTGACGATAAGCTGTGCCTTGTCGTTGTGTGCGTTGTAATCGAAGTCCACGTGATTCTTGAAGGGAAAGGATTTGATGGGTTTTGAAGTATTCGTGACCTCCCGTAGAGCCTTATAATGCAACAGTGTTGACAGCCCACCGATGAACTCCTTGGGAGTATCGTGTTGGCCTTCGGGGAGGGTGAGTCGGGTGTCTTTTCCTTCGTAGGTCACCTCGTACCACACTTGATTGGCTCGCACGTTGTACCACGAGTAAGGGTATTGGATATCCACGAGGCCACATTCCCAGCGCCCAGGTAAATGCAACGGTTGCGGTAACTGGGTCACGTACTTGGCCAAGGTGTTGTCAGGAAACACATCTAGCGAACTGTTACTGGGTAGGGTGAGGTAAAACATGGCGACTGAGCTGTCCTGCTGCTGCTGTTGGTTTTAATAGGTGTTCCAGGCCTTGGGCGGTTGTGTCCGGCGTCGTGTTCGTCGCGTTGACTTGCACATCTGGAGATGTGGGGTATCCTGATCAAGGATGGTTTTTTAACGGGCTGAAAAGAAGGTGCCCGTTGTGGTGGTGGTGGTGTTTTGGGGGGTGATTCCGGTTCCCATTCGGATTCCCAATAAGGTAGTGGGCCTCTCGGCGATTGCTGGGTTCGCCGCATAAAGGCCCAGCGGTGGGGGTTCCCCACCAATTCCTGTGGTACATGGATGTCTTTCAAGCCTTGAGCGAAGACCTCCCATCCTCGAGGATCCGTGTGCGACCTGCGTTTACGCATCAGGTCATTCACTAAATCCGTCATGTGGGTCCCGGGGACCACCTGATTCTGTACCAGGAGGGTGCATTCCACACCTAAATGATGTGCGGCTAAAAACAGGCATGGGTTCGAATCTTCGGCCACAAATAGATGTAAAATCTTTAACAAAAACCCTGTAAAAGTATATATTTTCTAAATGGGCACACCCGTGCCATTATTTCAGAAGACTTGTGAGCTATTGAAATTGAATAGAAAATACGTACAATCCTCCTTAAACCTTCTTCAACTTTTCTGGAAAACTCCATAAAATATATGAAAATGTGTCAAATTCTAACCGCAACCCAGAGAAAACGTATGAAATGATTTTCTTTTTATGTATGTTAAAGTGTTTCCCGTCCAGAGAACAATTTAAAATGGAGAAAAAAACAGGGGGTCGACCTACTCGTTTTTTGTCAAATTTTATCGCCATAAAGGAATCATCATTTTCGCTTCCCGAAAAAGTGCGGATTTTGGCCCGCCAGATATTCAATTCCGGACACGATTGACTCTGTAGTGGCGAGTGGGTGCGATAAACTAGCAATTGTTATATCCTCGTTTGAAGAAATGGTTACGTCCAGCAGGATGATACTATAGATATCAGCTAGTAGAAAGGTAAGAAGAATTACCATGCTGTCAAAATCGGGCGTCCTTCCTTATTATAAAATTAGGGAGGGGCCATTTGTGCGAAACCGTGGCCTAGTGTGGAGTGCACCCTTAAGGCTAGGGTGTTTTCTCAGAAATTCTGTTCTCCAGGCTATGACAATGTAGGAGTGTTTGCGAGTTTCTTGGTATGCGACACTTGCTTGTAGTATGCAGTTTTATCGGATATCCCGCCAATCACTTTCCCCCTACCCCATCTTTGGTTTTGCGACTTTTGCTGAAAAATCACGAGTTTACGAGCTCAATAAGAATATCATAGCATTATGCATTGACCGTGACAATCAGACCGATGTACAAAGATCGGGAGTGGTGACCAGCTTTCGAATGAGGCATCAGGAGCAAAATAAACGCAAAAATAGCTGAAATTCGAGCCAAATTGTCAAGAATTTTTCATTCCGACTTTTCCAAAAGATTGGGGGTTGGGAGTACAAACTTCGAGATAAAAGGGACAAAACCAGAATAATACGCTCTCATTCACTCTAGATCAGGGTGTTGGTGTGATCCGTATTGAAAATTAATCACTTTGACATTCACATTGACAATAATAGAGCATACAGGTCACTAATCGTAACATACATGCCTAACCAAGGGGAGGTAATTCTGTATAGGTCTAAATAGCATATATGCAAGGCTAATGCTATCATACCATGTAGTATGCATAGAATCGAAACATTTCTGACTAAGATGAACGATCTTTACGATCCTGTTCCATATCAAGTCATTACAAGGTCAGAATAAGCGCTTTTATCGAGTGTAGTGTAGGAGGACATACAATATTTGGCCTACTCGTGTATTATAACCGCGCAATGGAGCCTACATTAAGGGTGCATTCCACACCTAAATGATGTGCGGCTAAAAACAGGCATGGGTTCGAATCTTCGGCCACAAATTGATGTAAAATCTTTAACAAAAACCCTGTAAAAGTATATATTTTCTAAATGGGCACACCCGTGCCATTATTTCAGAAGACTTGTGAGCTATTGAAATTGAATAGAAAATACGTACAATCCTCTTAAACCTTCTTCAACTTTTCTGGAAAACTCCATAAAATATATGAAAATGTGTCAAATTCTAACCGCAACCCAGAGAAAACGTATGAAATGATTTTCTTTTTATGTATGTTAAAGTGTTTCCCGTCCAGAGAACAATTTAAAATGGAGAAAAAAACAGGGGGTCGACCTACTCGTTCTTTGTCAAATTTTATCGCCATAAAGGAATCATCATTTTCGCTTCCCGAAAAAGTGCGGATTTTGGCCCGCCAGATATTCAATTCCGGACACGATTGACTCTGTAGTGGCGAGTGGGTGCGATAAACAAGCAATTGTTATATCCTCGTTTGAAGAAATGGTTACGTCCAGCAGGATGATACTATAGATATCAGCTAGTAGAAAGGTAAGAAGAATTACCATGCTGTCAAAATCGGGCGTCCTTCCTTATTATAAAATTAGGGAGGGGCCATTTGTGCGAAACCGTGGCCTAGTGTGGAGTGCACCCGGAGTTCGCCTTTATCATTCCAAGTCATGTTAGGATTCTGTTTCATCCGTTGTAATACCAGGCCAGCTTGTTTCTTGAACGATGCAGGTACACTCTGCAGCACTTCGTCTTCTACCCACTGTGGGGCTGTGGGTGGCACCCCTGGTAATGGCGGCTGTTGCAGCGGTGCTGAGGTCGGCGGTGTCACGTGGTGGTGGTGGTGGTGGTGAGGTAGAGAGGGCCTTGTATTGGTCCATGAACGTCATGTACCTTTGAACCGTCTAATTGTACCGTTGTATTTTCTCACTGTCGCTTAACCCCGGTCTCTGTAAGATCTGTTGCATCTCTCCATCGAGGGTGTTTATGGTCTTCACCGTAGGTGGGACAGGGTAGGGCGATTGGAGGTTTTGAAGGAACCGTGGTTCGACGAGGACCATTTTTTTCGTGTGGTTCATTGTCGACCGAAGAGTCCACCCAATACTGGACCCAACACGGAAGCGGCCAACGGTGCTAAGATGGCCCCGAGAAAACCGCCTTTCTATAACACCTTTTTCTTTTGTGTTTGAGAGACTCGCTTCTGGACTAGGGTTCGGAGACCTGTCTTATGCTTGGTCAACTGGTCTTCTGAGCCGGAGTCAGTGGTACGTTGCCTTTTAACAGGTTGTACCCGATCTCGCACAGACAGCGTACAAGGTCAGGGTCCGCACCGCGTACAATGGTTCGGAACAACTCGGGTGGGGCCGTCTTCAATACGCGGAGCGTCAGAGCGTGCTTCCGTACTCACCCAGACATCATGTACAACTAAAGCTAGAACCCACAACTCTGCTCTTTTTATCTACTTCAGAGAACAGAGACAAAGTCAACCATGCTGTGGTATTCATTCTTTTTATTATCCCCATCATCAAACACAACATACCCCAGCTGGGGGGCGCCACTGTGGGTGTGTCTACATTATTTTTGCATGTACACGTGGTGGGTCTCTTCGGGAAAGATGCCGGTCCGTATTCGAAGGTGGTCGGGGGTGGCTTGCTTGAGGTCGAAGAGCATATACCCGTGCTGGGGGCTTGTCGCATCTTTAAAGGCTTCCAACGCAAACGGTGTGCGCCTGGGATACATCTGTCTCGCCAGGTGCAGCAGTTGACTGGTATCTCTCGGGTTTTTGAAGACCAACAGGTAGTGGCCATTTAAGCTGATGTTCCGATGTTCTTTGTTTTTACTGAACAGATTCTGCACAATGTTGATGATGCTGAGCCGAGGATGATGGCTGCCTTTGGTAAAGAGTTGGGTGACCCGCGCATCCGTCTCCGCCATGAGATCATCCAGAACCACCAAGGTGTCCGGTTCCAAATCGGCCAGGTTAGGTAGGCCTTCAACGAACGTGATGTGGGGCATTGCTGCATACGCCGCCTGCCATTCTCCGTAACACCACACGACTCGGGCAATGGGTGAGGTGATCATGCTGTCGGCGTGTTGAAGGAGCTTCCTGACGAAGTGCGTTTTGCCGGAACCCGTCGGTCCTGCGATGACGCAAGTGAAGGGATGCTGCCACCGAGGATCCATGGTTCGAGGTGTATCCGTTGTCGTGATAACCCGCTCTTGTAAATTTGGTACGAGTGAACTGGAGTGGTGGTGGTGGGTACAACGTCGGTCGTCGTTGTCTGTTCACTATGAGGGATGATGGTGGTGGGTACAACGTCGGTCGTCGTTGTCTGTTCACTGTGAGGGATGAAATCCGGTGGGTTTTCAGACGTAGTGGGTGTACTTGGTGTAGGTGTGGAGCTTGGTGTGGAGCTCGACGTGGCTTGTACACGGGGTGTGGTGGTGACTGCGCTCGATACGGGGTTGACTGGTGCTATCTGTAGACCGGTTTCACTGGTGGCTGGTGTTCTCAGTTGGTTAAGTAACGTGCTGACATAGGCTACGTCGTAAAACACACCTCCGTACAACACACTCAGCAGGGTTAGCAGTATCACTACAAAGCCCACTTGCGCTTTGCGCGTTTTGGGAGACGCTGTGTTCAGAGGCAGCTGCTGTTTGTCCATAGCACTGTCGTCGGACGTGGAATGAAGGATGACGGCAGTGGTGTCTGGCTTTATACTCGTTTCACCTGGTTGGCGGCGACCCAGGAATTGAAGGAACTGGGCCAGCCTTGCCATTTGACGAAATGAAACAGTTTGCCACGTCGGCGTTCCGTTTTCAAAATCTGCTCCACCGTGTAGTAGTCTTGCTGTGTTTTTACGACAGGCTGTAATTCCATGTCGTAAAACGTCCCTAGCAACGGTTCCCCTTGAAGATCTTCCAGTTCATAGACTCGCTGCTGTCGGGGTAGGCGCCGTTTAATCAGGAAGTGCTCATCGCAGGAGTTGGGCAAGTAACTTTTCTCGAACTTGCCCTTGACTTTACTGATCCGTACAGGGTCCCCGACCTTGAACATCTCCTTCGGTGCCCGTTGCGATTGTATGGGGTACAAGACACGCCGGACTTGGGCTTCATTGCGTTGGGTCACGGTAATGGGGGCTCTCTCTATACTCCGGTGATAGGCTCGATTGTAACCACTGACAAGTTTCGGGAGAACATCGATGCACCGCCTTGTATTCTTATAGGTGAAATATTTATACATACGGCCTTTGAATGTCCTGTTGAACCTTTCCACCACGGAAGCCTTGGTCTCGTTGAACGTATGGAAGAAAATCACCTTCTGGGCTTTCAGAAACTGTTGGAACGGTCTGTTGAGGAATTCCGTGCCTTCGTCGGTTTGCAAATACAAAGGTTTGCGCCCGGTCTTGAAGATGTCTTTGAACGCCGCTATGAGATTCGGCCCCGTTTTCGTCCGGATGGGTACCACCCACGCATGCTTCGATAGGATATCGATGCACGTCAAGATATATCGATTCCCATCGTTGTGTTTGGCAAAGGCGCTCATATCGACCAAATCCGCTTGCCACTGGGCATCTATTCCTCCCACGATGACCCGGTTCCGTAGAAATGGTGACGGACAGATCGATGTAAGGTATAGGTGTCTTGTTTTCTTAACCAGTCTCGGACTTGGGCACGTTGTATTCCCTGGGGTTTGGCCGCTCGATAGAGAGCCGACAATGCACTATAGGCCGCCGGACTGTCGGGACTGTAGTATAAGTTATCCAACACCTTCTCCCAGCGCTTCATGGTGACAAATGATGATGGACCCTGGCTCTATCGTTTATTTATAACGGGTATATCTTGGGCCGGAGTTTCTTTCTGATTTTCTTCGTTGGCTTCTGCCAGCACAGTGTCCATGGTAAATGACCAGTCCAACTCGTCTGATGACCGCTTGATAAGCACATGATCCACATCTACCACGGCATCTTCCAATGCAGACCATAGATCAGGGTGAAGGGTAAAATGCACTGTACCCCCATCTAGCCGAGCCAATTGAGCAAAGAAAGGGCCGCGTCGGATGTACACATCGTGACACAAGTGAATGAGGTCGCCGTCCAGTTCACCAGACAACACCCGTTTGAATTTGGTCCAGCCCTCCCGGGACAGACGAATGTGGGCCGGGCACGGTTGTGTAGGGTCCGCATCACAGATGTCTCCCACCTCCTCCATGATATCGACCTTATCTGCATAAACGTGCAGGAAAACCTCGGGGGTCAAGCTGAGATACGCCAGTATTATATGCTCCGTCATGGTCAGTACGTGAATGGTACCAGATTTGACTGTCTCTCGTATTTATAGGGAGAACTCCGTGAGATCAAAGGATCGGCTGGTCATATCACTGGGCTGACTGAGTCTAGCCGGATAATCAATGGCATCATCGTCTGGTTCATTGCTAGGTTTGGTAATTTGTTCATTGGGTTCTACCGCCGCTTCACTCAGGGCACGAGCCCACTCCAACTGAACAGCTGATCGCTCGTCCGGTGTAAACAGCTGGTCCACAATAGGTACCACTTTCTCGAAGGCTGTCCACAGATCGGGGCCTAGGGTGAAGCCTCGCGTAGGGTCTTGGTAACGGCCAAGGCGTGGGAAGAAAGGTCCACGGTATACGTAAATGGCATTGTCTATGTGGATGAGGTGTCCGTCGAGCTCACCGCTCAACACCCGTTTAAATTTGGTTCAGCCGTCACGGTGTAGTGTAACCGTATTCGATACGGTCTCAGCGCGCGACCAGCAAACATCTCCACGGTCTTCCACGAGGGTGACTTTATCTTCATAGACGTGTAACCCCACCCGGGGTGTAAGGGGAAGGGTGGCTCGTAGAACTGGTGACATGGTTGACCCAATGACGATCGTTGAATGACGCACACTGTGTCTGACCCTCGTATTTATAGTCAGGCCCCACTGTCAATGCCACAGCGCAAGGTCAATAGGGCACATACCATGACTAGGCCAACCAGTCGTCGCTGGTTCCGGCGTGAGCGCTCGTGGTCCATAGCCCGAGCATCAAGGATGGCCATCATAGTCCAGTAGTGGTGAGTGATGGCACACCTCTCCATCGTGTGCACTCTGTCGAGGACCGCTTCTGTGAACTCGTTCAGGATCTGGCGTCGCCCCTCGTTGTCGTCGCCATCTGAAAACATGGACCGAACCACTGCTCGGTAACCCGTGAGCGAATTAACCATGGTGGCATGCTGCAAAATGCGAGTCGCATAGGGCTGGATCTCCGTCATGGCTCTGTAACCGTAGAAATGAAAGTGTGGGATCCAGAGGGACGTGTTTTATAGACCATGTCACACATGCGCGACTAGACGTAGCTCTACGGGTGTAGTCCGTGATACGTACTATTCTGATTGGTTATGTGGCTCCTATAGAGATAGTACCTTATCGACAATGGGGACTGCTTGTTCCAAAGCCGTCCATAGATCCGGGTCCAGGGTAAAACCACCGTCGTTCAGACAGAGGAGTCGAGCGAAAAAGGGACCGCAGGAAATGTAGACGTCACACAGGTGAATGCTATCACCGTGCAGGTCACACAACAACACCCGTTTCAAGGTAGTCCATCCTTCCGGTGACAAAGAGACGTGCGCTTTGGGTTCAGACGTACACCAACACCTAAGTCCGCTATCGATGAGGTCCACTCGTTTGGGGTACAACAATAGGGTGCAGCCAGGTGTAAGCCTCCGGGTAGCCACAGTCCCTTCTTTCACCTCAGGGTGTAGTAAGTCATCCACCCAGGGGAGTACATCTTTCAGTGCCATCCATAAGGGTGGACAGAGTGTGATATAGGTACCTCCACTCTGTTCCAACCGGGGAAAAAGGGAATCCTCTCCAGCAGTGCGTATGTGCACACCGACTTCCACGTGCATGAAATCCCTTTCGGGCTCTTTTCCCTGTAACAATCGTGGCAATAGAGTCCAGCCTGATAGCGATAACAAAATCTTCACCACCTGCGGTGCGTCTTGGACCAGCTCCAGGTGATCGTCATTGACGATGAGGTAGACGTCGGACGTCAGTTGGAATAACGCAAGCTCTGTTCCGCTCGCTGCCATGGTGGGGAATGAAAAGCGAACGGTTAGAGAGGTGGCTTTATAGTGTACCTGTTGGGTAGGGTTTTATACACCGTGTGAGTCATGGACACTTGTTACACTCGCTTGCGCCATAAGGTCAATAAGGTTAGAAATGCGCTTTTTCTACTACGCCCTGTGACGGCCCTTCGTGAAAGTCCGTGATTGTTCGGTAGTGTAATGTTATTTTGTATAGGATTTCATTTAACATGAGATTTCACTAGTCAAAGCTTAAGAACAAAATAAGGATAAATAGGCCAATGAATGCAGCAATGCCCTAAATATTCCCACTTTTATACACCTACATAGAAGTACCCGGATGTAGGCGCGGGCGTAGGCGAAAGCATCCTAGTACCCGGATGTAGGCGCAGCCGTGAGCGAAATTCTAGTACCCGTCCATTGGTTCTTTTATCGATCGCTCATTGGCTCATTTTCTCGACCGCTGATTGTTTCAAATGGAACGGCCCATCCTTCCCAGGTTAATTTACAATCCCCTTCTTTGGGTTCAAGCTCTGTATATCGATGCCGCAACATTGTTGCCGAACCTTGCCGAAAGGGAGACCTTTGACCTGGATGTGACCTTTGACCTTTTGACCCGACATTCATCCGCGCACTTCCGGTGATGCCGCGCACTTCCGGATAACCCGCGCGCGCGCGCGCTGCGGCCGAATAACCCGCGCGCGCTGCAGGGCCGGGTCCTACGTCTAAGGGGAACATTGGAACTCTTCTGTGTTCGAAGGTAGTTTTAGTGAAACCCGAAAGTGACGTCTGTGCGCAGAACCCACACCACCACCCAACCCCAACCAGGGACCCCTAGTGGTGGGTCACACACACACCCCCACGCATCCCCCAACATGCCTGCTTTCTATACTACGACCAGACTGCGCATGCGCAGATCCTTGAACACGGACGAACCCGGAGTCCAATCGGATGCTGCTTCATAAGAGCTTCAACATAAGACTTCATACGACTCCATCGGACACATAGTGACCCTGTCGGCGCCAAAATGTCTATTTCCATACACTTTCTCTACTGCGCATGCGTAGAATGACGTCAGTTCCACGTCATACCCACCCCGTCGGATACTCCCTCACGACTGCTTCACATGGATACCTCACTCGATCCCATCGGCCCAATAGGGGCCCACCTAAACCTCAACACGTCTATTTCTATACTACGGCCAGACTGCGCATGCGCAGACTATTGACAACGAACGACACACTAGCCCAGGCGGATGCTCCCTCATGACAGCTTCAAAATAAGACCTCATACGACACCATAGGATCATTAGGGGCTCACCTAAACCCTAAAACGTCTATTTCCACACCCTTTTCCCAGAATTCCCTGTCTGCGCATGCGCAGAATGTGCACAACGTCCGAGACACTAGTCCAATCGGATGCCCCTTCACCTATGCTTCACATTGATACCTCACTCAACTCCATCGGCTCATTAGTGGCTCACCTACATCCCAAAACGTCTATTTTCATACCCTTTGTCTATTGCGCATGCGGAGAATGACGATATTCCGACCCCACATCCACCCAGTGGGATGTCCCCTCACATAGGCTTCATATGGATACCTCACTCGACCCCATCGGTCCATTAGGGACCCACCTAGACCCCAAAACGGCTATTTCCATACCCTTGGTCTACCGCGCATGCGCAGAATGACGCTATTTCAACCCCACACCCAGCCCGTCGGATGCGGCTTCACGAATACTTCACATTGATAGCTGACTGGACTCCATCGGACCACTAGGGGCTCCCCTAGACTCCAAAACGTCTATTTCCATACCCTTGGTCTACCACGCATGCGCAGAATGACGATATTTCAACCCCTCACCCACCCCATCAGATGCCCCTTCACGAATGCTTCACATTGATATCTCATACGACCCCATCGGTACACTAGGGTCTCTCTTCGGTGATCTCCGTGACATCTTCGCAACATTGTAGCGAACGTGCAACAATGTTGCAATCTCCTATCATGTTCCCACGGACCTCACCGAAAAGACACGGACCTGACCGAAGAGACACGGAGGTGAACGACATTGTGGGGAAAACCCCAGTACATGTTCCTCTCACCGAAAAGACACGGAGATGAACGACATTGAGTCCCCACAGACAGGTCAGTACATATCCTATCATGTTCACAGGTCACGCCCCATTCACCCAGACCGGAAGTGACGTCATACGGCAAGGTCACGCTCCATTCACCCAGACCGGAAGTGACGTCATACGGGACTGGTGGCGCCCCCTCCACAAAACAGAGTTACCTCCCTGGAAAACTGGCCTCGAAATCAGTAGACCCTACTACTAAGGGATCAACCGAGTATTTGTTTAGAAAACCTATTTCGTTTGTTGTGTTGCTATTAAAGTCGGATTGAATCTTTTTGCGCTGCGGTTTGGCTACTGAAGCTTTGTTTTCAGAAAATATTTATGCATTTTTGTATTATAAATTTAGCCAGAGATAGTTCTATTCGAAGTAAGCTTAAACCTGAAAAAATTAAATATTTAAAAATAGAATAAATTAATACAAATAATACACAATAATAGTACAGAGATGTTCGAATGTATATAGGATATATGGAGGTACAGAGATGTTCGAATGTATATAGGGTATATGAAGGTACAGAGATGTTCGAATGTATATAGGGTATATGGAGGTACAGAGATGTTCGAATGTATATAGGGTATATGGAGGTACAGAGATGTTCGAATGTATATAGGGTATATGGAGGTACAGAGATGGTCGAATGTATATAGGGTATATGGAGGCACAGAGATGGTCGAATGTATATAGGGTATATGGAGGTACAGAGATGTTCGAATGTATATAGGGTATATGGAGGTACAGAGATGTTCGAATGTATATAGGGTATATGGAGGTACAGAGATGTTCGAATGTATATAGAGTATATGGAGGTACAGAGATGTTCGAATGTATATAGGGTATATGGAGGTACAGAGATGTTCGAATGTATATAGGGTATATGAAGGTACAGAGATGTTCGAATGTATATAGGGTATATGGAGGTGCAGAGATGTTCGAATGTATATAGGGTATATGGAGGTACAGAGATGTTCGAATGTATATAGGGTATATGGAGGTACAGAGATGTTCGAATGTATAT
>JAVTVY010007091.1:0-38352 GCA_036873755.1 Hanleya hanleyi
CGACTGCATGCAGACATGTTCATGCAAGACCGGTACCTCTTGAACAAGATCCCCATCAAAATCCGACTGATACGGGCGCCTCCCACCTTCGCCTTGATGGCCACTAACGTAGAGGAGCATGTAGCGGACTATAGGATTGTCATCCAAGACGCAGTCCTGTATGTCCGAAAAGTGAAACCGAATCCAGCCGTTCAATTGGGACACATGAAAGCCTTGGAAACAAAACCAGCCCAGTACCCTATCCGACGTGTGCAAACCAAAGTGTTCTCTGTGCCTGCTGGAAATATGGGCGCCAACAAAGAAAACCTGTTCCTGGGGGAACTACCCAAGCGATTGATCCTGTCCTGTGTAGAAAATACCAGTTTCAGCGGAGCCTACCCAGAGAATCCGTTTGACTTTAAACATTTCGGCATCAATTTTGTGGCCCTGCATGTGGATGGACAACAGGTGCCAGCCACGGCCTTAACCCCGAACTTTGGGCGGAGGAATTTCATTCGAGCCTATCAGAGCCTGTTTACAGCCACCGGTCAAATCAACCAGGACGAAGGGAATATGATCAGTCGGGAGGACTATGCGAACGGATACACGTTGTTCTGTTTCGATCTGACCCCCACCTTAGAGAACAACCATCAGCTGGCCCTGACCAAGCAAGGCAATTTACGGTTGGAAATCCACTTTGCACGAGCCCTGGCGACCACCGTCAATGTGATCTGCTACGCCGAGTTTGACAACATCATTCAAGTGGACAAGGCGCGCAACGTCCTGTGTGACTTCTCCACCTAACATGGATACAGACCAGATAACCACCGTGCTGGAGAATGACCCAGAGACACGTAGGGCCTTTCAAGGGGTGTTCGCCCGAGATGTGTTTCCATTAGACCGTATGTATCCGGCTGCTTACGTTCTCAACACGGACCCGATGGATCGACCCGGTGAACACTGGGTGGCCGTGTACTTGACAGAAGAGCAGGGGGAATACTTTGGTACGGTCTGCCACCCCTCCATCCCGATTTAACAGACTTCATGGATCAAGGCACAGAGACGTGGTGTTGGAACAGTCAAACGTTGCAAAGCCTGACCAGTGGCGTGTGCGGACAATATCGCTTGTTTTACCTGTACCATCGATGCCGGGGAAGACCCTTATCTACTATCGTACAGATGTTTGACGAGTACTCCCAGGCCGAGGACCGCGATGTACTCGTTTATGACTGGGCCGCCCATCATTTCAATGTACAAGCCCCGTTCTGGGCTTAAGTTAATGACAAGCCCCTTGTTCTGGGCTTCAATGTACAAGCCCCTTGTTCTGGGCTTCAGTTAATGACAAGCCCCTTGTTCTGGGCTTCAGTTAATGACAAGCCCCTTGTTCTGGGCTTCAGTTTTCACGTGGTTGTTCTCACGTTGTTGTTGTTCAATGAATAAAAAAATGAGATCTCACCAAAACACCCTGTCTTGTGTGTTTTATTCCTAATGCATCAATGCCCAATGTGGAGATTCAGTGAAACTGAAATCAGTGGTGTAGGATGGGGTCAAAATGTAACCCATCAAGTTTAGAAGGCAAGAGCACTATAGTAAAAAATAGAGAACCAATGAAATCAGCCTACAGACCAAGTACGTGTCTTTGGTCTAGGTTTGGAGCGGGCATTTCATTGAGGTACGTGTATACGGTGAGTGAAGAGACTCGTGCAACACGTATAGATTATGACTATAAGTTCTATGAGCATAATGCATGAAAGTGGCTTTGAACACCGTATTAGTCAATCAGTGGCCTAGAATGGAGCCAAAGGTAACCCATCCATGTCCAGAAAAACATTACCCGGGTGTACAAGAACCCAGATGTAGGCGCGGACGTCAGCGAAAGCACACTGTGAATACCCCAATTCCATTGGCTGATTGTTCGATCGCTGATTGGTTCTTTTTCTCGACCGCTGATTGGCTCTTTTTCTCGACCGCTGATTGGTCCAAATGGAACTGCCCATCTTTCCCAGGTTCATCTAGAATCCCCTAGAATCTAGAATTTTTTATTGTGCTCAAGCTCTGACTATAGCGATGCCGCAACATTGTCTCACTGGACATTGGACCGTCTGACCTGGAGGTGACCCTTTGACCTTTTGACCCGCGTCCGCGCGCGCGCGCACTGCCGGGGATGACGCGGGATGACGCGCGCGCGCGCGCTCGCGCTGCGGGGCGCTGGGGCGGGGCGGGAAAACACACCGGCGATTGAACATACGGACGTCTAAGAGGAAACATTAGGAACTCTTCTATGTTTGGAGGTAGTTTTTAGTGAAAAACCCGGAAGTGACGTCATACAGGGTCCAGTTTTCGACACTGAGTGACCACATCCGACAAAATGGCCAGTTTTCGACACCGGTTTGCCGCCATCTTGAACATACGTGCCGCCACCTTGGATATGTCCCATAATGCACCGGGTCAAAATACTCGCTTCTGATTGGACGAGAGCTCTGGGACGGATTTGAAATACTCGCTTCTGATTTGACGAGACCTCCGTATTGCATCTGCGCATGCGCAGAATGATATTCCTACCGCACACCCAACCCATCAGATGCCCCTTCACGAATGCTTCACTTAGATACCTCACTCGACCCCATTGGTCCATTAGGGGCTCCCCTACATCCCAACACGGCTATTTTCATACACTTGGGCCACCGCGCATGCGCAGAATGCCGATAGTTCAACCTCACACCCAGCCCATCAGATGCCCCTTCACGAATGCTTCACTTTGATACCTCACTCGACCCCATTGGTCCATTAGGGGCTCCCTAGCTCCAACACGTCTATTTCCATACCCTTGGGCCACCGCGCATGCGCAGAATGCCGATAGTTCAACCCCATATCCAGCCCATCAGATGCCCCTTCACGAATGCTTCACTTTGATACCTCACTCGACCCCATTGGTCCATTACGGGCTCCCCTAGCTCCAACACGGCTATTTCCATACCCTTGGGCCACCACGCATGCGCAGAATGCCGATAGTTCAACCCCACACCCAGTCCATCAGATGCCCCTTCACGAATGCTTCACTTTGATACCTCATACGACTCCATTGGCCCATTAGGGACTCCCTAGCTCCAAAACCGCTATTTCCATACCCTTGGGCCACCGCGCATGCGCAGAATGCCGATATTTCAACCCCACACCCAGCCCATCAGATGCCCCTTCACGAATGCTTCACATCGATACCTCACTCGACCCCACTGGACCAGTAGTCAATCTCCTAGCTCCAAAAAGGCTATTTTCATACCCTTTGGCCTCCGCGCATGCGCAGAATGCCGATAGTTCAACCCCGCGCCCAGCCCATCAGATGCCCCTTCACCTAACCTTCAATTTGATACCTCACTCGACCCCATCGGACCCTTAGGGGCTCCCCTAGCTCCAAAAAGGCTATTTTCATACCCTTCGGCCGCCGCGCATGCGCAGAATGACGATATTTCAACCCCACACCCAGCCCATTAGATGCTCCTTCACCTAACCTTCACTTTGATACCTCACTCGACCCCATCGGACCATTTTATCTACTTTTTCTCCGCGGAAGCTTTTTCCCGAGACCGAATCACCGCCAAAACCACGGCCAAACCGCATCACCGCGCATGAATACATTTTTTTTTTTTTTGCCGGAACTTTTTTTTTTTGCCCGAACATGCCCGAACATGCCCGAACCACGCCGCCATCTTGCTTTACAACATGGCCGACAACACTTACAATTCAACCAATCAAAAGCCTCGTTACAAAACCAACCAGTTGTGACGTCATAGTTACATCCGGGTGAAATGTGACGTTAACTGCTCACTATACACTACTCACAGAACAAAAAAGAACTTGCTACGCTCACATACGAAAAGTTGATATTTGTGTGTGACGAATTGTTAATAAATATCTCTCTTTGCGACTTACTTGACAACTTTGGGAATATACTTTGGGATATTTATTGGTAACAGGAAGGGTGGCGACAGGGAAACAGAAACTACTAGTAGTTGCGTGATCTCGCAAACCTGGAAGAGCTGATAAATGATGGACTTAAGCTCAAAGCGGTGTTAGATGATGGAGACAGAGAATTCAAGTAGGCCCCTGCAGGTGAACACCACACCTCCATTTAGTAATGTTTTTTAAAACTGTTTTCTAGATACATTGTTGAAGTGGAAATATCAGAAAAAGGATGTGGATACGTCCACTGTGCCACCTGCCTTTTGCAGTAAGTATAGTCTTTGTTTACGGTATATGATTATGATGATGGTTGATAATGTATGGCTGAGAATTCTATCCGCCCGGTCATCTGCATATAGGTAGTCATGTTGATTTTCTATATGGTCATAATATCGTAGGAAATACAACGCATATAAGGTACGTGGGAAGAGGTGCCGACATACTGACAGAGTCACATGGCTTCACAGTATATTGTTCTGGTTAACATATTCTAAAGCACATACAAAGAATCTAAGATTCCTTATATGTGTTATATCTCAGGTACGCTTTTATTGTACCTGTTCATGTGGCAACTTGGATGACATGACCACACGGCCCCTAGCACCGGCATAAGCGGTATTAGATACACATCTAGAGAGCTATGATGGAAACGCTCTGACAACTCGTATTTTGGTACTTGGTGAGCTGTGTCGCTGTGACAACTCGTACACTGGGGATTGGTGAGCTGTATCGTCGTCAGATGAAAATGACGGCATTTAACCCAAAATGCTAGTCTGTAAGGCCCGATGTCGACCCAGCATCAACTTCCCACAATGCATCTATCAAAGATCAATAGGTCTGTACAGGGGGCGGGTCTCGGGGACGAAACGGCCACCAGCAGAATCTCGCCATATGTTCAGACCCTCGGTCAGCTGATGTATTCAATTATAAGACCTCTTCTTCATCTAAAACATCCGTACGAAATTACGGATTCTTGCAGTAACAAATATTCTCTACTTGGAAGAAGCCGCCAATATAAATTTCAATGATGTTGGAAGATTAAACTTCAAATCATTTTCAGCCACTCAAATATTTCTTTTTACGGATTGAGTCGTTTGAAGTTTCTCCTGCCAATTTAGGTCTGCTAACACCACACACCAAGATTGAAGAAAAAATATCGAGCGTTGCAGAGTTTTATTCTGCTAAAAGAACGAAAATCGAAAATTGCCGGTCAACTTCCATTTTTGATTTTTTTTTCATTCTTAGTTTCTATATCTTGAAAAAGTAAATGAACGTTGATTTTCAGTTTTTGCTTTATATTAAAAGAAAATTTGAAAATTTAATTGTTTTATCCAGAATATATGTGCCTGCTATCTGCTATTTTAAAGTCACACAACACCGTTTCGTTGTAATTACTATAGTTCATATATCTGTTTGTGCGTCAAAATATGGAGAAATTATCACGTGGAATGGTTTGCATTTCAGAGCAGATGGACACCGTTCTGAAGAAAAAATCCCGGTTCTCCAAGGTGATTTGTTATTCTTCATATAAAGATTGAATATATATCTACATTCTTACTAGGCACGATTAATTTGCCTCTCTTAATCCAAGCAGTTTGGATTTTGAATTACGATTGAGAGAGAGGGGGATTCCAGTAATGAGAATATTCAGTGTAGTTACATCTATATAGGTTGTGTGCCTCCCCCTTCCCTTTCACCAGGAACAGAAACTGAAAATTATTTTATTATTCAATTTTAATACTCAATTTCAGACTTCAGATATCATAACTAGCTGTGAAAGAGAGCGAAATGTTGAGATACATCCTGGTGTTGGAAATATTGAACTTTGACGTTATAACTTCCATTTGCTTCAAATGTATTACTCTTCAAGCTACCAGAACAAATGTTTTTAAAACTGAGGAATTCGTTTACTCTATATACGAGGTTTCCTCTGTTTGTCAATCTCTCAAAATTGACAATAATCAAATTACTCTTGGAGTACAATAATACAATAAATTTTATTTTATATGTATTATATTCTCAGTAAAGTCAAAGTCCTCTGTGAAATCCTGCAATAAGCTTACTATATATAGATTTGTTGCCATCCATGTATGTAAGCCTTGTATAATTATTTCTCTGGTGCCATAAATACAAATGGGTGTGGGTAATTGCCCTCCGTGTATGGCGTGGGCCTGGAGCAGAGAGCGGGGAGGAAGTCTCAACCCTATCTGGTCGGGATAGCAAATGATATGTCTCCATTCCTTCGGTCGCACGAAACCTGAAGTCATCCCAATAACCAAATGCCATAGTTTGGTTACATCTTTATGTCAGTGTTCGAAAAATTGTCTTATTTCATTACTTATATTTATTTATTTTCAGGCCAAACAGACCCAGGCTGAGGAGGTTTGCCTCGTAAGGAATCTTGTAGCCTGTACCCCGGAAGGGTTGCAGAGTCAAAAGAAGGTACGAGATACAAGAATGTTACAAACACAGAATGTAGATATTGTAACCAAAAGGTCGTTCCGGACCTTACATCCAGTGTTAGTGAAACTAATCGTCTTACTTAATCAACGGCACCAATCAACTTCAGAGACCTAAGTTAAATATTATAATGATAATGATATTGTCAGTTCTTTCACATATCTTTTGAAATGTCAAACTATAATAGCAAGCAGTTCAGCTTTGTGGCGAATGGCGTTGGATGGGATATAGTTCTGTTGATGATGTCCTTGTTTAATTTGTAATATTCAAACGCCCTTGCTGCAAAGATTCCCGGCGGAGGAATAATCACAGATTTTAAATTCATATCAACAGAAAAGCGAGTCTGACAAACCAGAAGTGGACGATACAGATGAAGCTATCAGTAAGTATTCAAGAACCAGTAAAGGCAAAATTCTCTCAGAAAAAAGTGGACGATGTGAAGGCTGGAACCCCGTTCGGATGCCGCAATTTCCTGTACCATCTCTCCCATATCAGATGTCGGTTCTGCATTCCTATATTTTATCATCCGAGCCCATAATTATCATATGTGCAGATCTAGGACAATGAGTAAACTTACAATAATGATGGTCAAGAGGGATTCCAGTTGTCTTGTAGTCCATTACCTAGAATGAAGTTTTCTAGTAACGATCGTGCTTGACGAGATATCTTCAAGGTTTAAAGCACGTGATTGGTTAGTTCAAGGTTTCAAAAAGAAAGCAGTTATTTTCATTGGCTCCTAGACGAAATTGTGAGGAAATCCAGCCTATCAAAAAGTACATTGTGTTAACCTCAACCGAATGAACCATTCTCTATCATCATGATCATACTCCAGTTACTGAAAGAGAAAAGAAAGAGTCGTTAAAGACATCGACTGAAGATGCTAAAAGGTATTCTGCAGAACCAAATGGTCAGTCTCCAATCACCTCTTCCAATACTATATATACTAAAGAGAGTGCACTTAATCAACCCGGTCTTATGTTTATGAAACAATCACATTTCACATCAATGATCTAGAATTGCTAACAGTTGGAATGTTGTAACTTTGCAGATAACTTAGCCAGGCAGCTCGTGAAGCAAGCGACCGTGGGCGCACAACTTCAGATTGCCCGCGAGGATGAAGCAGGAAAACACAAGGTAAAGTAGGACAATTGCTATCGTTATCATATTTCAAAAATTATTGGAAATTAATCCCCAAAAGTCACATATCAGTGATGATATGCGAAAAAAAAAAAAAAATCAATACCCGGTACTTAGTATAATAGCAGCGAATATATGCCTTTATTTGCCGGTTTATTTATCTTTAATTTATCGTGTGACGTCATCATAGCTCATTTGCTTACCAAATCTCAAAATGTTTGAAGTAAGATAACTAGAAAAGCAGAGGATTATTTGATTTAAAAAAACCTAAATAATTCTTAGAATAAACATAAATATCACATATTTCTCTTCTGACAATTTTATTTTTCTGATGGGATTTTCCTTTGACCTCGTTGAAATAATATAGACAAGGGCTTTTTACGGGAGAGTAAATTATTCCCATTGCTAATATTTGAACATCCTGCTTTCTAGATTTGGAAGGAAACGACCCCGAATGAGGATTCTACATCCATGTGCGATGATGCTTAGTAATTAGATATGAAATATAATGGTTAGTAATTAGATATGAAATCATATGTACTCTCTCTTCCAGCTAATATATACCGAACATTTGGTTTTTCTGATGTATTGGCCAAAATAAATCAAACAATATCAAGATTTTGCACAGCATCTACATTAAAAAAGTGTCGCATCTGGATTACCATATCAAATATCAGTTGAACAGCGTTGCTATTTGGAATAAAATTGCTCAAGCTGAGATTTGGAAGTCACTAGAACAGAAATGACTATAAAGATTTTGATGATCATTCGTTTAATAATCGTAGTAAAAAAATTTCATGCGTTTCAGAGGAGCTGGGCACATTCATCGGGGGAATGTTGGACACACTGAGAGAAAAGCTCGATGACTTCCCCAGCGATACACATATTCCCGCCGACCTACTGTTGGCCAACAAGGGTTTTCGTCCGAAGAAAGGCTTAATTTATCAGGTAAGCTTTACCACCGATATCGTTGATGAATGGTTAAAAGCTACGGGGAATATACACTGGGTTAAGGGAGTATTTTATTATTTGCAAATTTCAAGATTGTTCAAGACCGGGCGATTCGTCACACTTCCTGTGGTAACCGACAAAAAATTATACTATGCAGATTGTCAGCAAGAGTTATTTGTCGTCACTTTTATTCGGTGATAACACGGTTTTGTTGTGTGAAAAAAGAATTTTAATGTTTTACAGCTAAGAAAACTGTGTTTATCTCCTGCCAAGAGCAGCACAGAAGCTAACGGACAGACCTCTGACAAGGTACAGTTGAACAGTCAGATAATTGCAGTTATCATATTTCTAAATCGCTATTACACCTCCATTAATATACATGGTCCGACTATTCTGTATACATTGTTCAAGCAACAAATTGATTCATCAAATAGAAGTTACCTTCCATGATTTGACTCTTTTTTTAAATATCAGCAATTGGGTAACATTTTTTTCATTTGTTCCGGTTATTTTCGCAGGATAGTGCTTTCCAGAGGACATCAGATCAGAACTCCGGAATTGGTGAGTTGATAATATGGAGATTTTATGAAAGTAAATCAACATATTTTATCATATACAAAAGATTTATTTGCCAAGCATTTAGGGCTATTCGATACATTCAATTTAGAAACCCCTTAATTAGAAAGCTTTAAAGCTGGCTCGAGTTGGGTCGGACCAATGAGCGGTAGAAACTGTATAGATGTCACAATCCCAGTATATGTCCCGACCTCAGGAGAATGTTCCCAGCTTATGTCGCAGGCGGCATTTGTCGGGAGAATACTCCAAACAGAGGACTTTTACTGGGAGAATGTCCCGTTTCAGGAAGCAATGTCCAAGTAAATCTAGCAGTTACATTACTCGGAGCTTGCCCTTGGTGATTGTCCCATTACGTCATTTAGGCCTACTGGGATTGCGACATTTACAGTTTGCGATATTTACAGCACTAACGTTACAGGCCATTTTTGTCCGCTCTCATCTGCCAGGCGCGACTCATCTACTGAAGTGTTTTACACAAAATATACATTTTTATTATTACCGTTTTGCCTCTCTAACAGCTCAGCAATGGTTGCTTTGACATCGGCCCGGTTATCAACCCTCGGCTTGTATCAGCCGTCGAGACTTTGGTCTTGATCTGGTTCTGGCAACTTGGGCTGACACCAGGTCGCTGTGGAAGCGACCATAATTTTGGACACTTGTTTCATGTGTCCAAGTAATATACGCCCCCACCAAATTAAAGCATAACTATTCAATAACCTAATATCTGGTTTTCTATTCTTCTGATAAATAAAATATCTGCATAGTGTTTGCATGTTAACCATGCCTAAAGTACTTCACTGCTTTATTTAACAGATTCTCAAACAAAGGCAACAGTGAAGAAAACCTTCAGCGTCAGGAGGCTGATCGAACGCTTCTTCGGTTGCAGGCGCTGACACAGACGATTAACTAGCTCGACTACGCAATAAGCGAGTGCAGCTCCGTGATGATCATTATTAAGGAAATTCTTATAATTACGTACCAGATATCTGTCAAAATGTACCGATTAATGTACCGCGCCAAAGGTAGAACTCATTCCATTTGTGATTGCTACCAGGCCTAACAAATTTCTGTACCAGGTTAATTTACTAATTATGTGTGCTGTGTGGCTGTGGTGGTACAACTGTTAGAATATCAAAGTATTGGGTTTGAAGTACTACTGAGGAGAGCATACCATCAGCAAGTAGGAACTACTCATTACAGAATCTCAGGTATGATGAACATGTGGATGTGATGGTGATATTATTATGATAACACAGTTTATGGACTGAAGTAATACCCGAGGAGGCCCTGTACAATTAAGGTGCAGGTGGACTAAAGAAGTCTGGAGTTTGCAGAGTCGGGGTGTTTGCAGAGATTTTGTTATATCTGTAGTTGCAGACTGGTGCCCTGCTATTCTTCATTCGGATTGCTGGCGCTTCAGTTGTTACATACATTTAAATATCCCTGCAGTAGCACTGGGCTTTATTGGGTGTTCCTCCAGGATCTGGTGTATCGTTCCTTTCTCTGTCATTGGCAAGTGGCAATTTATAATCAATTACAAGCAAACTTATTCCAGCCTACATCGACCTGGTTAGTCTCCCAACGGAGCGCTTTGTTCAGAGGCAGACAACTAGTGACTCCATTGTCTAATATGTCAACTATTTCAAATCCCAATGTGAAGCTAATGACAGCGTGTGGAATGACACGCCCGATCCCAGAGGAACACTCGACAACTTGCAGTGCTGCTGCAGGAATATATTCATAGTCGAAGCAACTAGACCACCACCGCCCCGAGTAAAAGGTCACCGTTCTGCAACTATAGGTATGGCAAATTACCCCTGACCCAGCAAAATGCAGACTTGGTCAATTTCCTCCTCGACCTTAATTGTACAGGGCCTTATCGGGTATTACTTTAGTACATACACAGTGTTATCATAATAGTTTCACCATCACATAAACACAGATACTCATCATATCTGAAATTAAGTAATTAGAGGTTCCTACATTCTGATAGTATGGCCTCCTCCTGTAGTACTTCAAAGCTCATATACTTTGTTCTTCTGGCTAGTTGTTCCTACAGTCTGACAGATTATGATGTCTTTCGATAGTACTCCAAAATCGATACACTTTGTTATTTTGGCCACCACAGCCACAAAGATGACTTTCCTACTCGAGATTTGATGATAAGTTGTTCATCTTTTCTTGTTCCTTCAGTTTAGTAAGGACTTTTTCTTTTATAACTTCTCCGGAAATAACCTTACACTACAGATATAGTCTCTGTAATATACAGGGTATTTCACGTTGTTTTTTCGTGAATCAACCTCAAGTTTCTTGCTTCATCGCCTGGTGATACTAAATACCTATTTAGCTAAGGCTGAACCAAAACATAGTCGTAATCCGGAAAGCCTGGTGCTTATGCATTAATAACCTAAGTCTGTGATATATTTTGAATTAAATTATTTCAACCAGATATATATATTTATACAAACTTAAATTTATAGCTATTTTCTCACGTTTTCTCACATTTGCATGAATATTTTTTGTAAAACTTTTCGCCTGTGATTCATCCCTATACACGACGCAGATTTGTTTAATAAAATGTACTCGATCATCAATACATGTTGTTGGTTCTTATATTTACATGTGAAATTTTGTTGCATAATGAACATTATTATATATATTCCTACTCCGGAGATAAAAGTGAAAAAAACCCCACATCGTTGGAATGCCGAACACAACGGTTTTATACAATTGATTTACCCTATATTGCACGAGGAGTTTGTTGGTCGTCGCAGCCTGTGTGTATGTGTGTGTGTGTGTATGTGGGTATACTGTTTAAGCTCTACCTGCCTTATAAATCTAAGAATAAAATTAAACTCTCATCAAAACGAAGAAAGCATTTTGATTCGATTTACTAAAACTTACTAAGGCTTTGATCGTGAAGAAAGATCAAAGCCATATCTTGTGGGATGTGAGCCGGATGCCAGAGAGTAGGATGTTGTCATCAAACCCCTTCCATTCTCACAGCCTCATTGTCTGACAATGCTAACAAAATATAGGCCCCTAAACACGCCACATGAAAATTTCGAAATTGATTTGGCTGATGAAACTTGGCAGAGCAGGCAAACTTGCAGCTTTTGTTAGGCCTCATTCTCTGGACGCAAAAGTAGCATTTCGACAAGGGGGTGTGGGTGGGTGGGTGTAAAATAATCTAAATGGTAGACTTCAAGAGTATCACAGAAGGTACGTTTTGAAGTCATATTATCCAGTTATATGGTCACGTAAAACACGTGGAACAGGAACATTATACGTTTGATAGGACACTGAAGACCGGTATGAGATGTTACTGCATTTGGGAGGATCTATAAGCTCTCTGTCTAGAATGTTAGGACTTGGCACGTGTGTGGTTCAGAAACCCACGTGAAAGCTCCTCTGGATACATGTTTTAAGTGTGATGAGTCCAGTCATTTTGAAAAGAGACTGCCGAGCAGAATTCCCTGTAACAAACGCCACTGCACATGCGATTGATGATGTTAAAGCCAATGGAATCTCTCATGTTGTTTTTAATTTGCTCAGTACTCGTGTCGCTCGTCGAAGGCTTATCTTGTTGGTGGTCCTAATCGCCAAGTTGAGTTGATGCTGGTTATTTAGATTTGAGACCACTTAAGCGGGAAGTCGGGTGGGATCGTGAACTACCCAGTGTCTCAGTCTCGCCGGCATTAAGTGCCATCGAACGTTTTGACAACACTCACTCAGAAATGGAGTCACCCGTACTATAGGATCTGGCTGACAAATAAGAGCATACCATGTTCGTTAACGCTATGGAGAAGGCCGTAGTCCATGTCGTCGCAAAGAGTGGCGGGGTGCATTAGCGTTTCTCACGCAGAAGATTAAAAGATTGAAAAAAAACATCCTGACACAGAAATATATTTGAAAGGCGGGAGGCAGATCTCTAAGATTTAAGGTTAGGTCGTCTCATTATCGTTATAGAGAGTGAAAGAAACACAGGTAACGGACTATTGTTACAATATAATAATCGATAGATTCTTGGCTTTAGAATAGGTTAACCAGAAGACTATACTGTGAAGTCATGTGGCTCTGTCAGTATGTCGGCACCTCTTCCCACTTCCCTTATATGTGTTGTAATTTTTACCTGTATATGGCGAGATTCTGCTGGTGGACGTTTCGTCCCCGAGGCCCACCCCCTGTACAGACCTTTTGGTCTTTGATATATGTCGCATTGTGGGAAGTTGATGCTGGGTCGACATCGGGCCTTACAGAGTAGTCTTTTGTGTTAAATGCCGTCACTTTCATCTGGCGACGATACAGCTCACCAATCCCCAGTGTACGAGTTGTCACAGCGACACAGCTCACCAATTACCAACATACGAGTTGTCAGAGCATTCCCATCATAGCTCTCTAGGTTTGTATCTAATACCGCTTATGCCGGAGCTAGGGGCCATGTGGTCATGTCATCCAAGTTGCCACATGAACAGGTACAATATAAGCGTAGTACCAGAGATACAACACATATCACGAATCGTTAGATTCTTGGTATGTGCTTTAGAATAGGTTAACCAGAAGATTATACTGTGAAGTCATGTGGCTCTGTCAGTATGTCGGCACCTCTTCCCACTTCCTTTAAATGTGTTGTAATTGTGCACTTTTATTTTTACTCAATATGGCACTGAAAGTGGCTTGCTTGAACAAGGTTTGCCAAAATTAAACAAATGTTGCATCCTGTCTGAGTGATTATAAGGTGGATGTTGCGTTTCTACAGGAAACCCCTTTAAATTTGCAAGACTGTACAAATCACTTTAGGAAATTAACCCGCACTTTGGTAAGATTTTTCACCGGTCAATAAGCTGGCGAGCGATATCTTTGTTTCCATCCTGAAAACGACAGTACACCTTTTATCATCATGGTGTGATTCCGATGACAGATCGGTTTCAGCAGAGTTTGCAGATACCCCTTTGAGCTAGTGCGGTTAGATATCCGATGTATCTGAATATAATTTTAATGCTCAGGTCTAGATTGACAAACGTTAATGGGAAACGAACAGAACGTTATTTTACTCTTTTTAAAAGACTCGATATGTTGAGATGTTGCTCAAACTACCAGCTGAGGAAGACAGTGCTAAAGATATATTACACTCAGGCTCCCGACGCCGATACCAGAGAGCATCTCCTCTCATATCTTTCTACTTTATTGTTGTCTTCTTCCGCGAGTCCATACTTGTCTTGGAAGACGTGAAAGAATGCTGAAAAATATGAACCATATTAAGGCAACCGTGAACGAGAGAATCATCATCAGGATATTATTGGCCGTAGTTGTTCTGAAGTTGTTGCCATCGTCAGCTCTTCAAGTAGCTCACAGTGAATATATAGGAGAAAATTTGTCAAAATATAGGAGAAATATAGGAATTTTCTTTTTAAAATATAGGAAATAAATGAGTGTAAGACAGATCACTACTACATTGCAGGTTCGAAACTTGGTAGTTCTCTGGTGCTTAATGAAATTATTTTCAATGCGGTCACAGTGGTGGTGATTGAGGACACCCATTCTGTTGCTTGGTTCAAAGAAGAGAGATTTAAACTTTTCATTTTTTCCTCAAGCCAATTTGACTCATTTCAGAGCATTGGTGAAAATTTTCATGAGAAAAATTCAAATATAGAAAATATATGAGGTTTTGAGGAAAATATAGGAAAATATAGGAGGCACTTGAAGGCCTGCCTCGTTTTTAGATCTCAGCCTCTCCTTTCCAAAGTGGAACAGAGAATTGCTAGACTCACGTATGAGTAGGGTGACAAATAGGATTTGAGGAACACGAGAATATCGCATTAAACGCAACATTAAAAGGGTGGTGGAAAACGATGCCTGCGTACTGACAAGAAGTCATAGGATCCCACAGACAAACATACTGACTGCAATTGTTGTAGTGACCGAGTTTCCCGGTCGGGGTTTGGGCTACCGACCTCTCGCTCACGAGCCCGGTGCCCTACCAACTGAGCTAAAGGACAATTCCCGCTAACTACAAGCTACATGCACTGGCGAACCCGCTTATACTATACTCCCCTCCATCACGAAGAACCGCCATCCTCATTGCCGATTAATCCTGGGGCTAGCCTGACAAGCTTCCTCACTCCCTCCCTCGAACCACCCCATCCTTTCCAGAAACTCATCTCGACAATCAGATCATCACTAACCACACTTCCTACAATTCCTTATCTTGACAATCTGACCATCGACCCAATTCATTCCCATTCCCGCGAGGATCCTACCGGCGACGACAACTGTTGTAGAAGAACCAGAAGTGTAGTTGTGCATGTAGACATATTGAATTATATGCCCAAACGAGGCCCGATGTCGACCAAGCGATTCCTTCTCCACCATGTTTACGAGTGACAAAATTACAATCAAAATGATCTGCACTGGTAAGCCTCGGGCACGAAACGTCCACCAGCAGAATCTCACCATATACAGGTAACAATTAAACACATTAAGAGGGTGGTGAAAAACGATGCCGGAGTACTGACAAGAAGTCATATGACCCCACAGAAAAAATATACCAACTGCATATTTCTAAAAACATCACAGGAACCAAATATAATCCCTGTGATGATTTGTATCCCAGCCATGATTTTGTTGTAGCTGTTCATGTGGACATATTGAATGACATAACCACACGACCCCTAGCACTGACTTGATATTAGATATTAGATACAAATATTTCAGAGAGATGATGTAACAGCCCTATCAAGTCATCTGTTGGAAAATGATAAACTATGTAACCGCCAGATAGTAAAAAATGCGTCAAACGCGAGATTATTTATTGAATGCTAGTTCGCATTCAGATCAAATGCCTATGAGGCCCGACGTCGACCAACCGCTTCATTCTCCACCATGTTTGCAAGTCGCAAAACTAAAATCACAAAGATTTTGTACAGAGGGCAAGCCTCGGGGACGAAACGTTCACCAGCAGAATCTCACCACTTATACAGGCAACAATTGAACGCAACAGTAAACACGTGGTGGAAAACGATACCGGCGTACTGACAAGAAACCATATGACCCCACAGACAAATATACTGAATGCATACTTCTAAAAACATTACATGAACGAAAAGTGATCCCTGTGATGATTTGTACCCCAGCCACGCTTTTATTGCAGATCTTCATGTGGACATATTGAATGATATGACGATACGGCCCTTAGCACTGGCTTGAGAGGTATTGCGGCATTGGATACAAATAGTTCAGAGCGATGACGTAATAGCCCTATTAAGTTATCTGTTGGACAATGATGACTGTGATCGCCAGGTAGTAAAAAAATGGCCCAAACAAGGGATATTGAATGCAAGTACGTATTCAGAACAAATGCCAGTGTGGCCCGACGCTTGCTAAGTGCTTCATTCTCCTCCATGTTTACAAGTCCCAAAACTACAATTAAAATTATTTGTACTGGCAAGCATCGGGAACGAAACGTCTACCAGCAGAATCCCACCATATACAGGCACCAATTAAACCCAACATTGAAAGAGTTGTCGAAAACGATGCTGTCATACTGACACGAAGTCATATGACCTCACAGAGACCATATCACTTGATAGAGATCCAATATCTAATAGTTGCTGCTTGATAGAAATTTAATATTTAATAGCGAATAAATCAACTAATAGAAACAACCATGGGGATACGAATAATAATCGTCTTTCGTTAGTAGGAGTTACCAAGGGAACAAGTTCTCGAACAGATCTTTTAGATGCACTCAGCCATTGCGCAATATACATACATAACATCTATATAGAATAAGAGTATTGCTCAATACCTACATATATGGGAGGATTCCTTTCCCATTCACGCATGCGCATTGGCATGCGCTCTACCTTTTCTCGAACTTACCGAACCCCCGCATATGCGCTGTGGCGTTTCTTCACCAATCTTACCGCCACACGTACACTGCGGCTGTTCGCCACCAACCACGAACGGGAGTTAGTTTTAGGGTATGGCGCAACCCGCTATATTTAGAACAGGACTCAGCATTCACGCACCTATCATGCGTGACCCAACTTCGCGAAATATTTTTGGAACATGACCACAGGCCCGCAAAACAAGAGTTTTGGGGGATGTGGGCGGTGGTATTAGGGTGAAGTGTCGAAATATGGGGTCTCTATATATAACCCCATGCTTTATATAAATCCACATCAAGGTGTGAAACGAACTTTGGATGAATCGAGAAATAAACGGTTTACCCCCAAACAAAATACATCAGCATATTCTACAAGTATCACTTTATATATTCCCGTCGTCAAATTAGTAAATTTGTGCAATTTTTTACCTTTGCCGGGCGATTCAAAATCCAACGTAACTGTCCATCCATCTAGGAACAGTTAGATTATGGCGGGCTTCGTTCTCAATTCTGATTGGTCAGTCGCGACAGCTGATCAATGCGTGGCCTCTCTTGCCGGAGGCGTGTCGCGACTGACCAATCAGAATTGAGAACGAAGCCCGCCATAATCTAACTGTTCCTAGATGAATGGACAGTTACGATGGATTTTGAAGCTGAAATGTACTTTTAACCCGATAGCAGAGGGGCATACCTAACCCTAAGTAATAAGCAACTTCAGCAATAAAGAAGTTGCTATCCAAAGAATAGCCTTATGTTATATACGCCGACTTCTAAATGCCTATCAAAGAAAATAACCGTATGTCATAACCCCAGTCCCCAGTTTGACAGTTGGATTGAACATGACATGAACCAATTACCAGTATACGAGTTGTCAGAGCATTTCCATCATAGCTCTCTAGATTTGTATCTAATACCGCTTATACCGGTGCTAGGGGCCGTGTGGTCATATCTTCCAAGTTGCCACATGAACAGGTACGATAAAAGCGTACCTGAGATACAACACATATCACGAATCGTTAGATTCTTGGTATGTGCTTTAGAATAGGTTAACCAGAAGACTATTCTGTGAAGACATGTGACGCAGTCAGTATGTCGGCACCTCTTCCCACTTCCCTTATATGTGTTGTAATTAAACCTTAGTTCTCTCTTTGACAGTTGAATATACACATTTGATGTCCGCTTTGATGCTCAATCGCATGTACCCCACTCCCTAACCCAGCTTTAACACGCTACCATGTGTTCGTCCCTAACCCCGCTTTGATACTGGACTACACATACATTCCTCCCTAACCGCGCTTGGACATTGTACTACACGTGCATTCCTCCCTAACCCGGCGTGAACACTGGACTACACGAACATGCCCCCCTAACCTTGCTTCGACACTTGACTAGACATACCGTCCTCCCTAACCCCGCTTTGACAATGGACTATGCACACGTTCCTCCCTAACCCCGCTTTGAAACTGGACTACACATAGGTTCCTCCCTAACCCCGCTTTGAAAGTGGAATACACAAACGTACCTCCCGAACCCCGCTCTGACACTTGACTACACGAACAGTCCGCCCTAACCAACTTTGGAACTTAGCTACTTAACATTTTGGAAAGGAAAAGCTCATTGGTATAAAATTTTGACAGCTGAAATGTACTTGATAGTATAGAAGCATATCTAACCCTAAGTCGTAACCCCAGTTTGACAGTTGAATATACGGTACGGCGTATCACGTTGGGCACACCGGTTCACCGAAGTTAAGCAACGTTGAGCTCGGTCAATACTTGGATGGGTGACCGGGTGTTGTACTGGGTGGGTTGATCAGTGTCCAGGATAATAGGAAGTGTGTACACTCTCGTGTTCTGGCACATGTAGCCATCGTCGTGATATGACTGAAGAAATGTTGAAAACGACGTTAAATCCTACTCACTCACTCAGTTGAATATACACATTTGATGTTCAAGCAATGTTCCTCATGCATTCCTCCCTAACCCCGCTTTGATACTGGACTACACATACATTCCTCCCTAACTCCGTTTTGACATTTGACTAGACGTGCATTTCTCCCTAACTCCGCCTGGACACTGGACTACACATACGTTCCTCCCTAGCCTCGCTTTGAAACTGGACTACACATATGTTTCTCTCTCAGTCCGCTTTGAAACTGGACTACACGAACATTCCTCCCTAACCCCGAGTTGACACTTGACTAGACATACCGTCCTCCCTTGACAGTGGACTACACATACGTTCCTCCTTAACCCCGCTTTGACACTTGACTAGACATACCGTCTTCCCTAATCCCGCCTTGACACTGGACTACACATACATTCCTCCCTAACCCTGCGGTCACATTGGACTACACAACATTACTCACTAACCCCGCTTTGACAATGGACTACACGAACATTGTCAAACCCGCTTTGAAACATAGCTACTCAACATTTTGGAAAGGAAAGTCTCATTATTATATAATTTTGATAGCTGGAATGTACTTTAATCTGATAGTAGAGGCGCATATCTAACCCTAAGTCGAAACGCCAGTTTGACAGTTGAATATACATCTTTGATGACCGCTTTGATGTTCAAACACATGTACCTCACTCCCTAACCCCACTTTAACACTTCAGATTTGAACTGTGTCATGTCTGTAGTCTGAAGGAGCAGAGTTGGGGGGGAGGGGGGGGGGGGCATACATCCAAGCAACTACATTTCATTCTCATACACTACCTTGCCCAGGGAAAAAGTTACCTGCATTATGCAGAATAAGCTTATACTATTGTGTGTTGTTTATAAAAATTGTAGGCCTATATTGCCATTGTGCTGCTTCAATGTGCCAGAAATCCTCCTCTTTGTACATAATCATAATATAATGAGAAATGTTCATTCTGCTGCTGTAAATCATTATACCGTCACCAAAGTGAAGTTTGAGGGAAGGTATGAGTTTGATGTAATATTTTTAAATTGACATAACCAACACTTTGAAGACCCTAGGCCTATATTTTCATTGCGCCGGTTCAATCTGCCGGACAACCCACCCATTCAACCTTTGTATGTAACTTTTACAAATGGCGTAAACACCTGACCATATATGAAAGGATTTTCATCTCGTGCTGATCTACATGAAGTATGTACCCACGTGCGCTGGGCACGATTCACTCACTGACTCACTCATTTGCACCTAACCCGATCACTCAGGCACGTCTAACTCCTATACCATACAGGAGGTGGTAACTCCTGGTGGTCAGGCTAGACAGACCCATCATGCCCTGCTGACTAATCTATCGCCCGCGCTATTTTTGGTGACTTGTCCTGTAATAATCATTATTCCGAATTTTGTGTTTGTCCGGAATCCCATTTTGCATCCACTCGCCAGTAACCTGACCCAAAGTACCCTCGACGAATGCTTCAATACGAGACCCTGCACAACCCATGTGGACCTAAGATGGTTTATTTAGACCCATTTTACTTCATGTAAAGTCCGTTTTTTTTATATTTGACGAAATCTGCGGCCATTTCCCAAGTCCTACTTTTCACGTGACCGGAAATTACCTCTTCAAGTTGCCATAGTAACCCAAGATCAAGCGTTAGAGGTCAGTTACGCCAACCACGAATGCTAAGAGATGCTACTGGACGGGCTGACAATCGCAATAAGGGCTCTCAATTTGTAACTCCGTATTTAGGAATTTGCCATTCCGGTTTGCACAAATAGTCTCCAGCGGCAACAGCTTCTCTCGCATTTCCATCCTTGGCACAGTATACGGTCAACATGAGTGATCCTGGAGCAGTATCGAACTGAAAAAAGATCGCATGTGGAGTGCACCGTATAGATCCTCAAGAATTATCAAATAGTACTGTGGTAAGTATAGACGCTTACCTATGCTCTTGCAAGGATCCACAGGCCAACGACGACTGTAACTCAGGCATTTATCTGCAGTTGGTTGATAGGCGCTTGTGCTGGCTATGGAAGTGTAGTTGAAGAGAGTAATACACGGGAGAGACCTCTGTAGGTAATGTTTGGCACTGCACACTACATCCCTTCCTTTCCTATAAGAGACTTGTCTATAAACATGATAAGAGCTGATAAACACACACATTTGATAAGTCTGATACAGAAACGCAAGTTTACGATTTCTAACAAACGTTTTATCCATGATTATGCGTAGGTCAGCTTGACACATCTCAGGAAATTAACACAGGGTTAGGTAAAGCTCAATCCTTGCCTACGTAACCAACTACTTTTCTGGGAATAACACAACGTATGTACAGTTACATCTATTCTATGTTGGAAATATCATTCAATTACAAACCCCCTATTATATCCTGAAAAGCAATTAGGGCAGTCTACGGAACCTAACACATATACAAATTAGCTACTATCTCAAGTGATTGAAGCCCGGAGGAAGCTAGCAACCTCCCCCTGGGCAAGAGTTCTGAAGTATGTTGTGTTAAGGCTGTTGTTGGTAGATTATCAGTTCCACCGATATATAGTTCCTTGGTGTTGCTGTTCGCTGAATCCACTAGCACCGAGAAGGGCACATTCTTTAGGGTGGCCAGTTTGTGGGGGACACATCCAATGGACCATGGGGTGTTAATGGGTCCATATGCTCGGGGAGGTAGATATGGAGATTCGGTTTCCAACAACAGGCGATGTAGATCCACTTTAGCTGCTGCTTCTGCGACCTGTTGGCGCCTGAATATTGTTGTGGTGAAACCAAATCGTACTCCAGGCAATTTTCTAGTCCACTCTCTCATCTCCTCGAGGGAACCAGAGAAACAATGGCGATGAATGGGGATGTTTGTTACGCCCGTTCGTTGCAGCAAATCCAGGACAGTGGAATCTGCATCACCGGACCCGTCATCTCGACAATGGAGTATGATGCACTGACAGGGGCAAAACGCGCAGCAAGAATGTTATCTGGCCATTGATTTTCCTCTGCTTGCTGGTCTTCCCACTACCCTTATATGTGTTGTAATTACACCTACATTCCGTAGTGAAATCAATGCCCACTTCTCCCAGGCCAACACACCGAGGGTGTTGGAGCAGGGTGTCCAAATGATTGATGTGATCATCGAGTGTGCTTGCTTGCACCAAGTGGGGATGGAAACCAAACGAAACACTGAGTCTGCGGTCAGTGAGCTGGGTATTGCACATGCTCCAAGATGATGGATGTACATAATTGGCAATGGCATGTTGAAGTTGCCCTTCATGTCCAGTGGAAAAGGACTGTTCCAGCTTCTGGAATGTTTCCAACCCGGCATTGGACAGCAGCTTATCAAGATGGAAATGAATGTCAACAAATAGCCGACTGAGAGATGTGGATGAAGTTTCTGTGAAAATGGGATTGTCTGGTGTGTTGATGGCAAGGATATTTTGAAAGGTTTGATGTGTCTTAACATCCAGACGCAAAAGTAGGTTGCAGAGAATCCGTCAGTGCATTAATGTGACAACGTGACTAGGTGGACTAATGGTAAACATATCTGGTGTGTAACCTATCCCTGTGAAAAGCTGACAATAACTGCACATCAAGAACCTCTCGCTCTCATTAAACTCACTATTTGATGGATCTTTTGGTGGGTATAACATGTTGCTGGTAACGTAACAAAGTAGATCATTCGGATCTTAAATGTTGAACTGACGACAAAGAGAAAAGCATTTCCCTCGTCATAAAACACCAACGCTGCAAGTTGTGAACTCGGCTCCGTGAATGTGTCCTGGTTGGTTTATATGTTTTATAAGTGTGAAACATGGTGTAGCTTCTTGCTTTTTGCAGGCCCAACACGCTGTTGTGGCAGACACAAACCAAGGAAGATGAGCCCGTACCACATGCTTTTTGATGGGTTGTACGTGCCTCACACAAAGGGCATTGTTTATGTTTGGGTTCCCGCTTGGCATATGTGACGTTTGGTAGATTTGACTGTTGGGATTGCTGATTCTTCGGCACCGCTGCTGTCGATCTCATCTACCACAATTAGCTCGTCCCATGGGGGCTGTGAATTGGGGCTGTGTGCTGATTCCCCATAACTTGAACATGAATCCCCTCTTTCATCCGGAATGTCAGCATCACTGGGCTCATAGTCTGGTGTAAAATAAGCCTAATCTAGCAGGTCCAAATCATCCAACTGCAATGCGGAATGAACCTACACTAACTATGTGAATTCCCTTACTTCCCCTATACGTGTTGTAATTGAAATTGAAATATGAAATTTACGAACTGATTAAATATTTGCTTAACAAAAATTTACGAACTGATTAAATAGTTGCTTAACAAAAACTTGAACACGGCACGCCTATTTGCAATAGTCTGTGAAGCGGGATGGAGGGTTAACTCTCCTGCCGACACGTGCAGTGGCAGACTGTTTAGTGTGATCGAAGAGGTCTGCGATATCTCCCTCATCAACATTACCAAGCGCTTCATTATCAGACAATGTCTCCCGAAGAGACAAATCTTCTGAATCTTCATCATCGCACTCCGAGCCATTGCCAGCTTCAGTGACCGTAGCAGAGGCTCTTGATAATCAGTTTCAGTCACCATCTTGGGCTCTCGGTGAACAGCTTCTTTCACTAGCTTGGGCTCCCGGTGGGCAGTTTTGGTGACCGTCTCCGGTTTCTCGCAATTTGCATAATAAGCTGTTTCAGGATCACCCCTGACTTGTAGGAGTTGTCACAGCGAAACAGCTCACCAATTACCAGTATACGAGTTGTCAGAGCATTTCCATCATAGCTCTCTAGATTTGTATCTAATACCGCTTATGCCGGTGCTAGGGGCCGTGTGGTCATATCATCCAAGTTGCCGCATAAACAGGTACAATAAAAGCGTACCTGAGATACAACACATATCACGAATCGTTAGATTCTTGTTATGTACTTTAGAATAGGTTAACCATAAGACTATTCTGTGAAGTCATGTGACGCAGTCAGTATGTCGGCACCTCTTTCCACTTCCCTTATATGTGTTGTAACTTCACCCGGTTCAGCACACGCAACATCATTCGCTATCATTCTGTCAGTGGTAGCAGCAGCATTTTCCTCAACCACAGTGGGAAGACTCGGTCCTTGCAAATCTTCAACTTGTCATGGTGTATGACAAATGTTCCCTTCTGATTCTTGATTGTGTACAATGGAGGCCTAGATTGAACCACTAAGTACGGGCCGGTCCATATGGGGCGCAGCTTCGCACTTTGGCCAACCTTGGTAGTCGAGTCCCTCTTTAAAACTATGTCTTCTACCTTTTTTTCACAACACGCAAATCATAATCACGCTTTTGTCAAGTTTGACTTCGGCTTTGCACGTGAATTTCTGGAAGGATGGTATTGAGATGCTTCATCCAGTCATCAACAGCGTATTTAGGAAGGTCGGCCTCGGCTGTGCCAAGCAGCAGATTACTTGGTTGTGACACATTCCTGCCAAGCATCAACTGATTCGGGGTGTATCCTGTTTGGCGGTTTACCATATAGTGTAGTGCCATGGCCAGGAGAGGCAGATCACAGTTTCTATTCTTTCCTTCAATGTAGCACCTGATGATCTGAAGAACAATTCTGTTGTATCGTTCTACCTGTCCATTTGATGAAGGATGGTAAGAGGTTGTTCTTGTTTTGGTGATTTGTAACACATCGCAAAATGCCTGAAACAGGTTGCTGACAAAATTCCTTCCTTGGTCAGTATGCACTTCTAATGGACAGCCAAATGTGACAACAAAGTGCACCAAAAACTTATGGGCGACCTGACTTGCAGATTGCTCTGGTATGGCTGCCATCTCGACCCACTTACTAAACTGGTCAATCATCATCAAGACATATCTGTTGCCAGTCTCGTTTGTATTAAATGGTCCTAAGATGTCGAGGTGAACTCGCTCCATGGGATATCCAGAATGGTAGGAATTCAGGGTTGCCCTTGATCTGACATTTGACTTCATGCTCCGACTGCATACTGTACATGATTGGACATAGTTCTTACAATCCGCAGACATGTTATGACAAAGGAAAGACTGCTTTAATCGCTCAAGAGTCTTCTGTTGTCCCAGGTGACCAGCTGTCTTCACATCATGGCAAAGGTGTAGTACTTCTGTTCGTAAGCCCCTGAGGACTACCGGGCATAACCTTGGTGCTGGGTGAATATCCCACAAGTAATTCAGTACTCCGGAGTGAAGACGAAGTTGAAGACGACAAAGCCACAGTGCTTTGGTAGCAGGACTTCAAAGTTAAAGGGTAGATGGGTGGTGTCTCACGATTTTCAAGCCACCCCATGATAGTTACTGGTGACCGGCGGATCATCTGTTTCCAGTGGTGAAGATACAGTCTGCATGGTCAGGTCGTCAAAGCCAATGCACCTTATTGCAAGGGGAATGACATCATCTACATCTTCAGCAAACCGAGACCATTGGCTGTGAGCTCTTGTGCAGTAGTTGCAACCTCTACAAGGTATTGAATCTGGGGTGGAACCTGCATTGTAACAGTCACAAGGTGGGATGTTATCTGGGAAACGCGACAGTCCATCCGCGTTAAGGTGTTTACGACCTTCCCCGTGAATAATCTCCATGTCATATTGAGCCAGCTCCTCCATCCAACGAGCGAGCTGACCTTCAATGTGCTTGAAGCCCATCAGCCAAACTAATCTGTTGTGGTCAGTACGGAGGATGAAACGACGTCCTAGTAAATAACGTCTGAAGTGTCGATAAAACTTCACCACAGCCAACAGCTCTTTTTGGTTGTGCAGTATCGGCGCGAGGTTTCAAGAGAACATGCCTGGCAAAGCAAATAACCTTCTCAGTCCCGTCCTGGATCTCGGAAAACTCCGCACCAATTGCTTCATCAGAAGCATCAGTGTCAAATATGAACGTTCCATCTGATGAAGGGTAAGCCAAACAGGGGGCATTGGTAAGTATCTCTTTTACCATATCAAAGGTCGTCCCTTATATGTGTTGTAATTCAACCAGTTAAATGGACCCTTCTGGTGAACCAGGTGAATCAAGTGTTCATGCCTGAAAACCCTTGCTGTGATAATTCACATAACCCAAAAAGGACAAAAACTGTTCCCTATCAGAGAGAACCGGCCAATCATTGACGACTTGAACTTTGTTTGGTGCCACAGAGACTCCAGAACCATTGACTAGCTTACCGAGAAACTCAACCTCTGTTTGAAAGAGCAAACATTTAGATGGCGTGAGCTTAAGTTTGTATAGGCGGAATCGCTTAAAGACATCTTCTAAGCTTTGTAGACCTTGCTGAAAACTCTTGCCAAGAACAATGATATCATCAAGGTAAACTAAGACCTCAGCCCAAGTAAGCCCTCGGAGGACAAGCTGCATGGCCCTTTGTAAGGTTGCAGGGGCATTACACAGTCCAAACCCCATACGCGTGTGCTCAAAGAGGCCATAGCGTGTTACGAAGGCCGTCTTTTTCCTATCTGCTTCTTCTATCTCGATTTGGTAGTACCCAGAGGCCATATCTAGTGTGGAAAAATAAACTGGCCCATGCAGCGTGTCGAGAGTCTTCGATATTTGGCAAGGGGAACACGTCCTTCACAGTTCGTTCATTAAGAGCCCTGTAGTCAATGCCCCATCTCACTGAGCCATCTCGTTTCCGGACCAGTACCGGCGCAGAGGACCAATCTGATGTAGATGGTTGGATCACTCCGACATCAAGCATCTTGGCAAGGTGTTGTTCCTCTTGACCTTGAAATGCAAGAGGGGTTCTTCTAATCTTGTGTTTGACAGGGGGAGCATTGCCAGTAATAATGATGTGTTTCGTAGAGGACATACAACACAGATCAAGGTCATGTGTTGCAAAAACAGCAGGGATTTTTAACAGAACGTGACCAAGCTGTGCACACTCTGCTGGATGAAGGCCACGACAGGATCTGTCAAATATATCCAACATATGGGGTGGTAAACGTGCACAGATCTCTTGGAGTTCCTCCTGTACATTGTGACTGAGTGAGTCCTCTTGGAAATGTACCTCTTTGCATAGGATACTTGGGGTGTCCTGTGCAGATTCGGTGAAGTCAGTTCCTCAATCTCCTCTGCATTTTCAATGTGATGGTGTCGCTTTAGGCAAATATACTTGTGTGTGTCATTAAGAACCCGGACATGGGCTTCTCTGCCTTTGGCGATGGCAGCAGACACCAATAATCCTTTGTTATGTGGAGTAGCATCTACCACAATATCATTGTCTTGGGGACGTTCAAGGGAAACCTTTGCTATCGCCATGGAGTTTGGCGGAATCACGGTTCTTTTGCTGGCAAAGACTCTGCTTACTTGCAAATTGCCTGAACCTATATTCCTTTTCAGGGAAGCCGAAATAACCTCCCCTCAAACGGTGACAGCGCTGTTGCGTAAGTCAGCAAGGCACCTCTGTGCAACAAGAAAATCAAGGCCTAGTATAACCTGGTCTACCATTGGTGCAACACAGACATCCCAGCTAAATTACAAGCGTCTAGTCCGTCATTCATAATCCAGCCGTCGTCCATTAGAGAATATCCGCGTCCATAATCCAAAGATCTATTCCATTTTCCACATAACAGTATTAGCACCAAATTCAAAAAGACAATCATAGTATACATAAACATAGGCTTGTTTCCTGCAAGAGAGAAGCGGTCAACAGTTTTCAATGATGCCGGCAAGACATCATGATGTTCCAAAAATATCAAATCCGTATCGCTGATCAGTATTCTTAATCCATAATATTCGTTATAGATTCGTCATCTAAAAAAAAGATGTATCTCAGTCACGCTTTGATTGTGCCTGTTCATATGAGTACCATGAGGATGTTGAAGTACATGGGTTCATACGGCCCCTAAGCGGAATTAGACACAAGTTACGAAACGTAGCGCCATAGATCTTGCACGCTACGTCCGTATTTTGCTATCAGCATGCGATATGTATCGCCAAATTTGAGAAACTTTGAGTGGAGGCGCCCTGTTTTATAAGTTTCTGCAACAATGTTTTGTGACGTTGATTAAAATCATCACATTTAACACAGGATCTAGCAAATGCTACTAAGCGAGATATGTATACGCCATATGCAGGTCCCACTGGAATATTACTATCCAGAAAGGGATAGTTTACGATGTCGAAATTGTAATCATCTCTTTTTGTCATAAAGTCGACGAGAGAGAATGCCCGCTTCATTTTTATAGAGATAGAGATCTAAATAAGATGTGCCTGTAGGGCTATCTGTAGTTTCCTTCAAATCCAGTGAAGGTGGATATATATCCTTCACTGCGTCATTTATATAGCGATTATCCACAGCGAGAAGATCGTCTATATAGCGTTTGGTGAATGAGAAGGAACGGGCTTTGAATGGATCGGTTTTTGAAAGCGCCTGCATATAGTCATATTCATAAGAGAACAGATACAGGTCAGCCAACAGGGGTGCACAATTAGTACCCATTGGAATACCTATATGCTGCTGATATATTGTGTTGCCAAATTTCACATAGATATTTTTAATGAGAAATTCAAGCAACTCTATAAACAAAGAAACATCCCATGAATGATATCTCTTGTATGTAGTAGAGCTAAAGAATGCTTTATGGCTTCCGACATTAATATATCTACGATCAGTTTTCTTGAACACAGATACTATTAATGAACTTAGACGGTCAATAAGGTCCTGATGAGGGATTGTAGTATAGAGAGTCGAGAAATCCCATGTGGATACATGTCTGTACGGTATGTGACCTTTAGCATCAAGTTCTTCCGTAAGACATTTTGAGTTTTTCAATATCCACATACATTCAACGCCAGAGTTCTTAGAAATAGTGGCGCAATACCTTTCTCAAAATGCTTTTACCTCCTGAAGGGCCCTCGTCAATAGGGTTGAAAGAAGCTTGGTGGTGCAGCTTCTAGAACCAGCTATGAATCTAGCGTTGTATGGTGATTTATGCATTTTGGGAGTCCAGTATATTTTTGGTATGTCGTTATGATTGGTTGGAAGACAAATACCTCTTTCCCTGAGAAACTTTTTGTGATTGCCAAATAAATTTTCCAGAGTAAATGCAGTTTGGGAGTAAGTAGACGTATTTGATGAAGATATGTCTACACTCAATTCCTTAACCAGCACCCGGTAATAGTAACATTTACATATGAATATTATATTATTCGGAGCTTTGTCCGCTGGGACTATGACGAACCCACCCTGGAGATTTGCTAGAACTTCTTGCGAATTGAGGTTTCTCAGAACTTGTTTTGCTTGGGGAAGAGTACTTCTGTCAATATGGCGGATTGTTTCAACGACCTTGCTCTTGGTGAGGTCCAGCCAATCAGCGAGTACTGTAGGTTCAACTTTTTTTCGCTTAGACCAATCAATAACGTACTGTTCTAATGCAGACAGGACTATCTTCTGGTCGGCCTTCAGATTTATTCTTCTTGGCTCTCTATATTTAGGTCCCTTCATCAGGAGTAATTTCAGATCCTTATCACTCACCACATCAAGGTCACCAGTCACAATATGTTTGCATGGTGTATAGATAAAGTTCGACGATTCACAAGTCTGTGATCCAAGCGCTATGTCAACATTAGTTGCAATGTGGCCTAGAACAGGCTGATCGCCGAGACATTTGAGTTTGATAGGTGTACTCAGGACATGGTCTGGCAGAATGTTGTGAAACAGCTTCTCATTTACGAGTGTGATCATGGCCGCTGTGTCAACCACAGCTGTGGTTTCGTGGCCGGCAATACATGTTTTGACTTCGAGGCATAAGCCATGTGCCTGTCTGACCAGAACCTCCTCGGGATCTTCTATCTGTGGAGCTAAACTTTCCTGGCTTCCAAAATCGGAACTAGCAGTACGGCCTGTGTGTAAAGACTGGACTGAGCGATGGCCATGACGCTCAGTTCTTACTAGTTTAACGATTGGGACGCCTGGGCAGATTCTCCAGCCGTGTTGGACATGGTGGTTCTACCCTGCCAACCCCCCATAGAAGAATACCTCTGCCAATGGCTGTCATTCCTCGCTTCGGTTTGGGCTGGAGGTGTTGAAGGTCTCTGCCCTTGGCTACCAGTCCTCGGTTCGGATGGGGCTGGGAGTGTTGCAGATCTGAAACGGACATGGTTCCTCGAGTTGGCTTCCGAGTTGGAGTGGTACTTGATCGATAACGACTGGGGAAACTAGATGAAAAGGATGGTCTATACCGATTGAGTGATTATGGTGCATTTAATCCACCTTTGAGTAGTTTGCTCATTTCGGTTACCATCTGTTTCAGCTCACTCACCTCTTCCTGCAGTCTGACAGAATGCGGCTGAGAATTAGCTGATTGCCCATTGTAACGGGGTTTATTGAACATGCGGACATCATGCTCTCCTTCGGTAAGTTCAGTCCTTCTGACTCTGCAAATGATGTTCGTCTCTGAAAGTAACATTGTGGTCTGCTGGGAGAGATACTTTTGTAGCCAAATATAGCCTTGTTGTTAACTACTGCAGCTTTGACATATTTAAGTGCTCTATGGATGCTAGTTGGCTCTTTTTCCATGTCGGATTTTGCTGCCTCCGTGTCTCTACAACCGCGCAAGAAGGTCTCAGTAGAAATCTGGTCGATAGTTTTCCGATCAGAGATGTCATAGCCATCCAGTGCCAAAAAGTGTACTCTTTGGGAGAATTCTTCCACAGATTCTTCTTCCCTCTGTCGCAAATACTGCAGCTGTCGACGCGCTGCTGATGGAGCATCCTTATGGCTGAAACGCCGACGGAGTTTTTTCTTCAATGTCTTGAAGTCATCATGGATACCTCGTCTATTTGCATATTCGAGAGCCGTATTTGTCAGGCAATCGAATAACCGGTCAATCTTCTTGTTTTCTCTCCAGCCTCGCCGTTGAGCTATGCGTTCTGACTGGAAGATAAAGGATTCCCAATTGCTTTTGACATCCCCGGAGAAGGTAGACATTTTGGGAGGCTGTGGACTTTTACTCCGTTGCCGTTGGTGACGACGTTGTATGGTTTCCACAGCAGAATCAGAAGAGCGGCTGGTGGAGGTAGAACTAGAGGATGATAGATGTCGTCTGCTCCTCTTGATCTGTCTTCTCTGATTCTGATCCTTAGGTGCATGGGAGACAGTCGTCACTAGAGGAGTATGGTTGTTGGCGAGAATATTCTGAGCTCGGTCTGGGTTTCTTCCTTTGTCGTGGCACATGCTTACCCGAGTTATGCATGGGCCTGGAATCAGCAGGTTGGACATGGCGGACAGATTCCGCTGCATCATGGGTAAACGAAACATTGGAGCGTGATTTGAATTTGGAAGACTGGTGGCTGCATGATTGCTCAGCAGGTTCGATTTACAGCTCACCAATCCCCAGTGTACGAGTTGTCACAGCGAAACAGCTCATCAATTACCAATATAAGAGTTGTCAGAGCATTTCCATCATAGCTCTCTAGATTTGTATCTAATACCGCTTATGCCGGTGCTAGGGGCCGTGTGGTCATATCATCCAAGTTGCCACATGAACGGGTACAATAAAAGCGTACCTGAGATACAACACATATCACGAATCGTTAGATTCTTGGTATGTGCTTTAGAACAGGTTAACCAGAAGACTATACTGTGAAGTCATGTGGCTCTGCCAGTATGTCGGCACCTCTTCCCACTTCTCTTATATGTGTTGTAATTGACTAGGCTTCACATATCTGACATTAGCAGGAATGGCCCGAAGGAGCCGGCCCATAACGTCACCATCTTTCTCAAGACTGAGCGGGAAACCATGGGGAGAAAGAGAGATGTGGGAATTTGCACTGTGTACGGCAGGCATAATTTATTTGAACTTCCACAAGAATAAGTCTTTGTGCTAATTGGAACCACTATCAGAGTGCAAATCACTGTGACATTTAATTTCAACAATGGCAGATTATATGGGAAGCTAATTAACCTCCCAAAAACACATTCGCTGACAACAAAGAAAATTATATATATATTTCTAATTGTCCTACTTTCCAAAAGAATTCTATAATTACAACTAGAATCCGAAATATGGGGAAGCCAAGTTACCTCCCACAACGTGTAGGTTTGACTATATATAGTGGGTAGTACGTTGTTGTTGTTGTGAGCAAATTCGTTGCACACAGAAAAGGACAAGAAATTATATTTTACACAAACAAATATTTAATTCATTAATATATATTTAGGTTAGAATTAATCAAGATATTTGATATCGCACAAGGAAGCCAAAAACCTCCCGGTACCGCAGATATTTCTGGAAATGTATTTCCCGCTTGTGCAAGCGGGTGACAGAGCACGCGGTGAGGGTCAACGGGTGCTCTCTAACACACGAGGTTAGAAATGTTATCAATGTGGCACAAATCGGCGACGCCAGTGTGGTAAGTTTAGACACTTACCTATGCTCTTGCAAGGATCCACAGGCCAACGACGACTGTAACTCAGGCATTTATCTGCAGCTGGTTGCCTGCGCTTGCCGGTGCTGGCTTTATGGAAGTGGAGTTGAAGAGAGTAATGTACATAGTCGAATGTACACAGAAACTGTTGCGCGGGTGAGCCCGCCACAATGCGTTATGGCCAGGACGTTAAAGATCAACCTCCGCTATTGTATTGAGGACAGGGAAATAGTGGGCGAGCCTGTGTGCGCAGGTTTATTCTCGTTTTGAACAGGGAGCCTTCCATGTAATGGTTCTTACTTTGTCATTTCGCCATGTGTAGTGATATCATCAAATATAAAGTATTTACTGATATCATCAAATCATTTGATGATATAAGCAAATCAGTTGCTGATGTCATCAAATGATTTGATGATATCAGCAAATCGTTTGCTGATATCAACAAATGAAGCGTATTTTGCTGATATCATCAAATGATTTGCTAATATCAGCAAATACTTTATTGATATCAACAAATTCTTTAGTGATATCATGAAACGAGTTCACGATATCATTAAATATTTGATGACATCAGCGAATAAATGTTGATTTCAGCAAATGTTTGCTGATATCACCAAATATTGAATAAATAGTAAAACGGCTTGCCATACAGACGTGCGCTTCGCGAACGAACGAACGAAAATTTCACCACAATTTTCTGCCACTATTGGCGGTATCAGCCAGGGTGAATGTAGAATGTTCTAAAGTGGTGCACATTATTGTTACTGCAGCCGAAATGCCCTCGAGCTGTTCGTTTTATCTTGTTCAAAAGTGGGGTAGGTTGCTGAACAACCTGATCAATCTTATTAACCATTAGTAGATGTATACAATACTATGACATGAGAATGCCTTCTCAAGACGGAGTATTTTTGTTCCACTGGCATTTGAATGCAACCCTCAAATGCATCATACGATTCTAATACAAACATAAACCTTGCTAACTAAAATAAAACTAGTAACTAAGTAATATTGAGCAATGTATCATTAATTTTCACTAAATTTGGATCATTACTGAGTCATAGTTATTTTGGAAGGGAGTACTTTTTCTCAAAATGAAAAATGACCCCCAATGAATTGATGTCATACAGTTGAAATACAAATCGAATCACGATTGTAAGCCATTAAATTTCAGACAAATAAGACTGTCAATAAGAAAAGTATGACAGTTCAATCACAAATAACCCTTTTTTCAAGAGGGGTATTTATTTTTGTATACATATAGCATTGAATAATAGCGATGTATTTCAATGGGGTTTCAAATCCCTCTGACATAGTATATCCCATATGGGTGACAAAGTTGGAATTGTTTATACGTACAGAACTAAAAGGCACAATAAAGCGCAAAAAGCGCCAAATTCTTTAGTCCGTGTCCGCATTTAGTCTGTTTTATATAGTCCGAGTCCGCAGTCAGTTCCAGTTTTACATAAACCGCGCACTTCGTGCGTCCGCCATTTTAAAAAAAGATTGGGATGAAAATTATGTGAAAATTCAGGTAAACTGATGAAGGCGGCAATGATCAGGTCTGAATGCAAAGTCAGTTACAATATATTTAATTTGCTAGTCATTGTTATAATGTCATTTAGTGACAGATTTTGCTGAATTTTTGTACTATCATAGATTTATTGAGGATCAGTCTGTGAACATGATATGCAGAGTAGTGGACAACAACAACAACGACAATAAATTGTTCTGGCACTCTGGTTGTTGTTACGTTTCCTTTTGTTTTAGTTATTTTGCACCGCCGTCGCTAATCATCATACTCAAGGAGCAAGTGATAGCACCTTGGTTTGACATTAATCAGATTTTTGACATGACCAGCCCCATGTCGGGTAACAACAACAACAACAACATTTTTCCAGGGAGAATTTTGAATATCTTCAAATAAAGAAATCATATCAAGCTGAATCTACTATGGCATTCCCGGTGTAGTAGTATGTAGAAATAAATATTAATTCGAATAAAAAGACATTCTAAATCATTTTTGTCAAATTTTGTGCTCCTGAAACATTTCCTCAAAATTTCTTTTCACTATCTTTTAGGGACTATTAAAGGTTGGCTTTTTGGAATTATTCTCAGATATTTCCTTAGAAGAAGTTATTATGGTGATATTGGCTATGAAAATAATGGTATAAGCAATAATTATTTTTCTGAACTTGCAACTATGGAAATTATTTCAAGCAGGTGATCATGGGAGCTCATATACAGTATAATATTGCTAAATCAAAATGAAACCGGGGCTGAAAAATGTAAAAATGACCTGTCCGGGACAGGTGGACATTTCGAAAGGACATTGTGAAAGTAAATTTTGTCAAAAGCAAGGCTCGAATTAAACAAAATTATTTACATGCACATTTGACTGAAGTGTGCAACCTTCAATTCAAATTCACTACTACAGGCCTTATTTTTTGACGCGAACGCTCGTTCAGGTTACGTGAAGGTTACGCAAATCATATTTTACGCGAACGGTCACCGTTCACGTGGGGCGAATTTGATCTGCCAGCAAGTCACAAGTCGGCATTGTCTGTCTGCACAAAGTGAAAATAAAATAAAAAGTGGCGACAGCGATATTTCCGCGTATACCGTCCACTTTCTCTTTCTCCTTTTGTCGACTGGCAGGCTAATTTACATGGCCGTGGTTGTTTGATAAATCATGAATTGCTTATGGCCTAGTTAAATTGTTTGTGTCTGAGTGGTTTCGTTTTCACTGGCCAGACAATTACGCATGCCCAGATGGAAATAGGTCGGCGCTGAAACTATTTGCCGAGAAGTGGAGACTGTCTGGTCGTTGGAATTGATCAATAAATTGAAATAATGGAGGTTATTTGATGCACAATAAATCATTTTGAAACCCTGAACATACATTCAGAACATATTTGGCATTTTACAGCTTTAGAAATATTTAGGAATCGCATTTCGGCAAAAATAATGTACCGTAAAACTCACGTAAGCACTGGAATTTTATCACGTTCAGAATACTACCGATGCCGATAGACGGTCTGTTTTGCTTCATCTCGACTAAATAACTCGTCTGAATTCTTATAGATGTCACGGTATGTATTCCTGGTTACTCGTAGCATAACGAATATTGAATATTTATTAAAAATTCCAAGTGAATCGGTAAAAATCCTTTTGTTTACGCGACGTGTGGCTTACCTCAGCAAAACCAAACGACATTTAACGATATTTTATGTTAATGAGCAGTTGGAGCAGTTTGCCCAATCAGGAAGTCGGGTTACGTCAGGTGACCAGCATTTTCGCGGGTTTATTGGGGTTGAATGAGAAGGATTCGAAACACATGACCATTTTCACCCAATAAAATCGACGCATTTTTACTATTGACCTGAAATAAGGTTGTGTTGAAATGAAAGCAGAGTTGTTGCCCTTCAATTTGATATCTTTAACGTTGGGAGGGGCTTCCGGGATTTCGTTGCAGAAGCTTGTAAACAAGGTGCGTTTTACGCGTTTCAACAAACTTTTCTGAATAAATGACGCTCTGTTTTACATTTGTAGACGATCTTCACATAACTAAGCGTATTTTTTAGTAATAAATACCGAACTCGCGTGAAATAATTAATGAAATAATACGTTTTATTTGGAGTAAGCCGTGTCTGGTTTGATTTTTCCACACGTGGCTCCAAATTGTTTCGAAAATTTACGTAACCTTTCACGTAACCGATCGGTTACGCAACGAAGTTGGTGCGTAACCGAACGATCGGTTACGTACGCTAAAAATCACGCGAACGGTAAATCGTTCACGCCAGATTTTGAAAAAATAAGGCCTGTTAATCCCTAACAATATAATCTACTTGCAGTCATAGACTGGTGATATATACAATATGGTCTACTCACAGACATGGACTGGTGATATACAATATAGTCTTACTTGCGGACATACCCTGGTGATATAAAATATAGTCTACTTGTAGACACATATATACACTGGTGATATATACAATAATCTACTTGCAGACATAGCCTGGTGATACAAAATATAGTCTACTTGCAGACACATATAAACTGGTGATATATAAAATAACCTACTTGCAGACATACCCTGGTGATATAAAATATAGTCTACTTGCAGACACATATAAACTGGTGATATATAAAATAATCTACTTGCAGACATACCCTGGTGATATAAAATATAGTCTACTTGGAGACACATATATACACTGGTGATATATACAATAATCTACTTGCAGACATACCCTGGTGATATAAAATATAGTCTACTTGGAGACACATATATACACTGGTGATATATACAATAATCTACTTGCAGACATAGCCTGGTGATATAAAATATAGTCTACTTGGAGACACATATATACACTGGTGATATATACAATAATCTACTTGCAGACATACCCTGGTGATATAAAATATAGTCTACTTGGAGACACATATATACACTGGTGATATATACAATAATCTACTTGCAGATATACCCTGGTGATATAAAATATAGTCTACTTGGAGACACATATACACTGGTGATATATACAATAATCTACTTGCAGACATACCCTGGTGATATAAAATATAGTCTACTTGGAGACACATATATACACTGGTGATATATACAATAATCTACTTGCAGACATACCCTGGTGATATAAAATATAGTCTACTTGGAGACACATATATACACTGGTGATATATACAATAATCTACTTGCAGACATAGCCTGGTGATATACTGACATAGACTCATGATATACAATTTAGTCTGCTTGTAGATACAGACAATGCCAGGTGATACATTCAACAGTCTACTTGCAGTCATTAGGCAAATCCGTCATGTAAGACGCATACAATAGGGGACTACATGTACATGTGGGGAACCATTCAACCAAGGAGTGAAAAGGGCCAAGTATATTGCACGCAAAGTGTTGCCGATTGAAGTTGTCTTAAATGACAGGTCTGCCAGTCATTAGACTGGTGATATTCAATATAGTCTACTTACGGTACTTCCTCTAATATATCGATCGCCGGAAGCGATATTTGAGGTGATAAAACAGTGGGGTGATCGATTTATTACAAATCAGGTAAACCTGAAGTCAAAAAATAAATGATTGTTAACAGAGAAGGAACCAGCAAGGGTCCAGTTTCCAGCGCTGCAATTGTTTCAAACTCTATTCATGCAGCCGATTGATAAAAACATTCTTTAGATTCAGTTTGTGATGTTTGTAAAATAAATTAAACAATTTGAGAACACTGGAATTTCATCTGTGGCGATAGACGAAGAGTTAAATTTATTTTTTACATCGCGGCGCAGCTCGGCTGCCATGCTTGTAGTGGTAACCTTCTTTTCGTCTAACATGTGAACTAAGGTTCCGATGTAATTGATCGGATATTTTTAGCTTTGTGAAAAATACTTTCAACATCGTTGACATCGATGACAATAACAACAACAACGCTGAAATTGAGTTTTTGTGAAAATGTTTAGTATTTTCCTTCTAAATTGTTTACTTTTTAGTTTTTACCCCTCGGCCAACTTTGGCCTAGGGGTATTGTCGTCATCATGTACGGCTGTCCGTCCGTCCGTACGTACGTCCGTTACCGCGATATCTACAGAACCGTTTCATGCATGGCAACCAAACTTGTTACATCTATTTATCTTCACGTAAATCAGAAGCCTATCGAAAATGAGTCATCTCGGACAATATTTGCAGAGTTATGCCCCTTTTTACAAATAAAAATCCATTTATGATTTGTTATTGTGATAATTTCAGAACCGTTCCATATACAACATCCTAACGTGATACAGTTGTTTCTCTTGACCTGAACTAGATGCCTATCGAAAATGAGTCGTGTCAGAAAGTATTTTGCAGTGTTATGCCCCTTGTCTAATAAAATCCACTAATTCATATGTTAAGTTTGCATATAATTTCTATATCATGTTTGTATACTATCACATTTATTTATTGATAGGATGACTGATTTATTGATTTATTCTCTTACACAATGCGAAGAATGCCTGCAAATCTGTTTTGAAAATGACACTAGATGCCTATCGAAATGAGTCGTGTCAGAAAGTATTTTGCAG
>JAVTVY010007092.1:0-40186 GCA_036873755.1 Hanleya hanleyi
TGCCTTCGTGTTTGAACTTCGCGCTTCGCATCCTGCCTTCGCATCCTGCCTTCGTGTTTGAACTTCGCGCTTCGCATCCTGCCTTCGCGCTTCGCATCCTGCCTTCGTGTTTGGACTTCGCGCTTCGCATCCTGCCTTCGCGCTTCGCATCCTGCCTTCGTGTTTGAACTTCGCACTTCGCATCCTGCCTTCGCGCTTCGCATCCTGGCTTCGTGTTTGGACTTCGCGCTTCGCATCCTGCCTTCGCGCTTCGCATCCTGCCTTCGTGTTTGGACTTCGCGCTTCGCATCCTGCCTTCGTGTTACAACCAAGTTGAAATTTTCCAGTATTCTTAATGCTGAGAGATTTTGTTACCGACAACTGATTGATTTAGTCAAATTTATTATCAAGGCTGGGGATTTAAAAAATTTGATCCTTTATTTTTTTTCCTGTTTAGTTTTAATTTTGCGTCCAACTTCATTTGTCGTCCTCCATATTTTGTAATCATATTCTGGTCCTGTGATACAATTATATATCCCTGTTGAAGACATTTTGGTGAATGCCGCAACGTTGGTGTTACAATATACTATCCGGTTGACCAGATTTATTCGTTATTTCTTCTATTTCACTTCCCGGATGACTCAAAATATCCATTCCTATATATATACCAGTATTTAATATGTTAAGTTTCTGTGATACAGTATGATATGTAATACTATTATGCTTGGTTTCTGTGAAACATTTATTGTATGTTTTCCAATCTTATGTAAAATTTCCGACCATATTATTATTGTATAGCAGATGTCGTGATTGATATGAAGAATTTCCGACGATATATCCGACGTTAAAATATTGACGGATGACGCTGTCTTCAATAAAATCGAGCATAAATGAACTATACTTTGAATCAAGAAAATCAGCGATTTTGACTGTATCGAGTGACGAAATGGTTCCGGTAATAAAGAAAGACTGGTCTTGTACTCGTGTATCTAAGCATATACAGACTTTATTCTTCATGTAAACCATCCCAACGAGAAAGGCGACTATACTCTTATCTCGGCATTGGTAAATAAAATAATTCAAATGGCGGCCTGGCCTCGCTTTCATCGGGTCATGCGCAGTGGCACTTGTTTTGACTTCGCGCTTCGCATCCTGCCTTCGTGTTTGGACTTCGCGCTTCGCATCCTGCCTTCGCGCTTCGCATCCTGCCTTCGTGTTTGAACTTCGCGCTTCGCATCCTGCCTTCGCGCTTCGCATCCTGCTTCGTGTTTGGACTTCGCGCTTCGCATCCTGCCTTCGCGCTTCGCATCCTGCCTTCGTGTTTGAACTTCGCGCTTCGCATCCTGCCTTCGCGCTTCGCATCCTGCCTTCGTGTTTGGACTTCGTACTTCGCATCCTGCCTTCGCACTTCGCATCCTGGCTTCGTGTTTGGACTTCGCGCTTCGCATCCTGCCTTCGTGTTATAAAACCACATACCTGAAACAATGCAGCGATGTCCCTTATCGGCCACCATACATTCCCAACACGAGCAGGTTCGCGTTTGTCTGCATTTGTGAACGAAGGGCTAAGCAGAACGAAGTTATATTATATATTTTTCTCATATAGATTAGCGGGCATTTTAGGGCTGGAAATGGAATGGTTCAGATATCGAGTGCCTTTGCACTCATTCAGTGTATCATGGGAAGGATGTTCCTGTGTTATTGCGCGGGGAGGTAAACGCACTCTCCCTCAACCGGGATCAACTGTTTCATGAGGCAGTATTTTTTGGTTTCCTACTGATCAATATTTATACCATTTGGTGTTTTAGCAAGATCCCCCACTAGTAATTCCTAACAATCGCAAACACTATTTTAACTATTGTATAAGTAATTTTTATGTCTTGACATGTCTACCGGTTATCCTGTTCATTCTACATGGCATCTCCATTAACAGTAGGGAGTCTTACCTCAATAACAATAACAGATTATCTTAGCCTAAAATGGCTGTCTGACTATAATTGGCACCTGGCTCCTGTCTTGCAACAGCCTGTCAGAAATTGAAATTTTTCAAATAATCGACACATTGTACTATTCAAAATGTTGTTTGTGGTTGTTAAACAAAAGTCCAGCACATGCTATCTTCAAAGAGATACTAGGTTTGTGTCCTGGGTGATTTAAAACAAACAACCCTTTCACATTTACGGAATAGCACGCGTCATTATTTTTGTTCCGCAGTGCATTCTCAACGCTTTTTTGGTCATAATCATATCGCACCATTTAGTATGTTTTTCATCACTAAAATGACATAATTTTCCTTCGGAATACCAGTGGACTTCTAACCAGCACGGAATATGCTGAATATGCAGAGAGAGAGAGTGTGGGTTGTAATTTCCAGCATAATAAAGCTAACTATGGCTCCTAATTCTGTAGAATTAACATTTGTGTCAAAATGGCCTATATCTATATACATGTATTCAATTCATCATCATTCAATAATTCATAATTCTTTAATTCGCCATTCTGTAAGCCACCATTATTCTTCAATTCTCCATTAATTAATTCACTGTTCATTGATTCACCATTATTATTCAGTTCACCATTATATAACTCACCATTATTAAAAAATTCACCATTATTCTACTTTGTGCATGCCCATGTATTCTGTGCATGCCCATGTATTCTTTGCATATCCCTGTACATGTACATTAAAAGATTACATGTACTCTGTGCATATCCATGTATACATACCCCGTTCATGTTCATCAAAATACACTCTGTCCATGTCGCTATATATTGTAAAATATTTGTCCTGTGTTTACAATATCTGTCCTGTGTTATACCATATCTGTCCTGTGTTATACCATATCTGTCCTGTGTTATACAATATTTGTCCTGTACTATACCATATCTGTCCTGGGTTATACCAAATCTGTGCTGTATTATACCATATCTGCCTGTGTTATACCATATCTGTCCTGTGTTATACCATCTTTGTCCTGTGTTTACAATATCTGGTATGTATTATATCAAATTTGTGCTGTGTTCTACCAAATCTGTCCTGTGTTTTACCATATCTGTCCTCTGTTATGCCATATTTGTCCTGTACTATACAATATATGTGCTGCAGTATACCAAATCTGTGCTGTATTGTACCATATCTGTCCTGTGTTATACCAAATCTGTGCTGTGTTTACCATATCTGTCATGTATTATACCATATTTGTCATGTATTATACCATATCTATCCTGTGTTTACAATATATGTTCTGCATTATACCAAATCTGTGCTGTATTATACCATATCTGTCCTGCATTATACCATATCTGTCCTGTGTTATACCATATCTTTGCTGTATTATACCATATCTGTTCTGCATTATATCATATCTGTCATGTATTATACCAAATCTGTGCTGTATTATAACATATCTGTCCTGTGATATACCATATCTGTCCTGTGTTATATCATATCTTTGCTGTATTATACCATATCTGTTCTGCATTATATCAAATCTGTGCTGTATTATACCATATCTGTCCTGTGTGTACAATATTTGTCATGTATTATACCATATCTGTCCTGTGTTAAATGTGATGATTTTAATCAACGTCACAAAACATTGTTGCAGAAACTTATAAAACAGGGCTATTCCACCAAGCGCCTCCACTCAAAGTTTCTCAAATTTGGCGATACATATCGCATGCTGATAGCAAAATACGAACGTAGCGTGCAAGATCTATGGCGCTACGTTTCGTAACTTGTGTCTAATTCCGCTTAACCCGGGGCTAGAGGCCGTATGAACCCATGTACTTCAAGAACCTCATGGTACTCATATGAACAGTCACAATCAAAGCGTGACTGAGATACATCATTCTTTAGATGACGACTTTATTGTACTGTTATGTGGAAAATGGAATAGGTTTTTGGATTATGGACGCGGATATTCTCTAATGGACGACGGCTGGATTATGAATGACGGAATAGACGCTTGTAATTACAACGAATATTATGGATTAAGAATACTGATCAGCGATACGGATTTGATATTTTTGGAACATCATGATGTCTTGCCGGCATCATTGAAAACTGTTGACCGCTTCTCTCTTGCAGGAAACAAGCCTATGTTTATCTATACTATGATTGTCTTTTGAATTTGGTGCTAATACTGTTATATGGAAAATGGAATAGGTCTTTGGATTATGGACGCGGATATTCTCTAATGGACGACGGCTGGATTATGAATGACGGACTAGACGCTTGTAATTATACCATATCTGTCCTGTGTTATACCAAATCTGTGCTGTATTATACCATATCTGTCCTGTGTTATACCATATTTGTCCTGTGTTTACAATATTTGTCATGTATTATATCAAGTATGTGCTGTGTTATGCCATATTTGTCCTGTATTATACCATACCTGTCCTGTATAAACTTTTGCTACTAGATAATCTTAATATTTATCTATATCTACCAGTGGTTCACAAAATTTCCATCATCCACGCAAGCTACCATTAAATTTTCGAGGATATTTCAGGAAACAATCGGAAGTACACCGTTACAGTACACGGGGTCAAGAACTTAACTTGTACAGACCGATCTATTATTCAAATTTATCTTTCTATTCTCTCAAAACCAAAGGCTCTAGAGAGTGGAACGAATTACCTGCAGCGATGAAATGTATCTATTCAATTTCCTTATTTAAATCCAGATTGAAAGAATATTTCTTTGGAAACTGACCTACCTCACGCTATGAGTACATATGTGCATTCTATTTTTGTATTACTCTTTTCACCATCCATAAGTTAGTCTTTACTCAATTTGTTTTTCTAGGATAGAACAAGCCCCTTGGGGTTTTATTCCCGCCATTTGTCTCGTCTGGCGTGTATATTACTTCTAATATTATATTACAGCTACTGTTTCTTTTATGACTGCCATTTACAGATCCTGTATACATTCATTGGTGAATAAAGTCAAATCAAGCACGTTGGAGCTGAGAGTGAGACAGGCCTTGTCGTTGTGTGGGTTGTAATCGAAGTCCACATGATTTTTGAATGGGAAGGTTTTTATGGGTTTTGAGGTATTCGTGACGTCCCGTAGAGACTTATAATGCATCAGACTTCTCAGCGCTCCCATGAACTCCTTGAGGGTATCGTATTGGCCTTCAGGTAGGGTGAGTCGGGTTTCTTTTCCTTCGTAGGTCACCTCGTACCACACTTCACCGGCTCGCACGTTGTACCACGAGTAGGTGTATTGGATATCCAGGAGTCCACATTCCCAGCGTCCAGGTAAATGCAACGGTTGCGGTAACTGGGTGACGTACTTGTCCAAGATGTTGTCAGGAAACACATCGAGCGAACTGTTACTGGATAGGGTGAGATAAAACATGACGACTGACCTTTCCTGCCACCGCTCCCGGTATTAATAGTTGTCCCAAACCTTGGGCGCTCGCCCGCGGCGTTGTGATCGTCGCGGTGTCACGGCTCTGGACATGTGGGGTGTCTTGATCATGGGTGGGTTTTTAAATGAGTGAAAAGAAGGTGCCCGGCGTTGTGGTGTTTTGGGTGGCGCCTCCGGTTCCCACTCAGCTTCCCAAGTCCGTGGTGTCGCGTCTGTCGTTGTGCACGTATCGGTGATTGCTGGGTCCGCTGCATCCAAGCCCAGCGCTGGGGATTCCCTACCAATTCCTGTGGTACATGCATGTCTTTCAAGCCTTGAGCGAATACCTCCCATCCTCGAGGATCCGTGTGTGACCTGCGTTGACGCATTATATCATTCACCAAATCCGTCGCGTGGGTGCCGTGGATCACCTGGTTCTGTACCGGTAGTTCGCCTTTATCATTCCAAGTCAAGCTAGGATTGTCTTTTACCCGTTGTAATACCAGACCAGCTTGTTTCTTGAACGATGCAGATAGAGTCTTTAAGACTTCGTCCTCGACCCACTCTGGGGGTGTGGGTAGAACACCTGATAATGGTGGCTGTTGAAGCGGTGCTGAGGTTGTCGGTGTGTCGCGTTTTGGTGGTGGTGGTGTTGGGGTAGAGAGGTTTTTTTTATTGGTTCATGAACGTCATGTACCGTTGAAGCGTCTCATTGTACTGTTGTACTATCTCACTGTCGCTTAACCCCGGTCGTTGTAAGATCTCACGCATCTCTTTATCGAGTGTGTTTATCGTACTGACGATAGAGGGTACAGGATAGGGTGATTGGAGGCTTTGAAGGAGCCGTGGTTCGACGAGGACCATTTTGTTCGTGTGGTTCATTGTCGGCCGAAGAGTCCACCCAATACTGGACCTAGCACAGAGGCAGCCAACGGCGCTACGATGGCCCGAGAAACTCGCCTTTCTGTAAAACCTTTTTCTTTTGTGTTTGAGAGACTCTCTTCTGAACCAAGGTTCGCATGCTTGGTCAACTTGGTCTTCTGAGCCGGAATCAGTGGTACGTTGCCTTTTAACAGGTTATACACGATCTCGCACAGACAGCGTACACGGTCAGGGTCCGCGCCGCGTACAATAGTCCGAACCAACTCGGGTGGGGAAGGAGGGAATTTGGCTTATTGTCACACTCGGGTGGGGCCGTCTTCAATACACGGAGCGTCGGAGCGTGCTTCCGTACTCGAGCAGACATCATGTACAACTAATGCTGGACCTCCCCACCTCTACCCTTTTTATTATGGGTCTACAAAGATAACAAAACAAGGAGGGTGTGTTCTATATATTTTATTATCCCATCATCAAACACACACCCCAGCTGGGGGAGCCACTGTGTGTGTGTTTACATTATTTTTGCATGTACACATGGTGGGTCTCTCCGGGAAAGATACCGGTCCGTAGTCGACGGTGGTCGGGGGTGGCTTGCTTCATGTCGAAGAGCATATACCCGTACTGAGGAGTTGTCGCATCTTTAAAGGCTTCCAACGCACTCACAGCAGTTGACTGGTATCTCTCGGATTTTTGAAGACCACCAGGTAGTGGGCATTTAAGCTGATGTTCCGATGTTCTTTGTTCTTACTGAACAGATTCTGCACAATGTAGATGATGCTGAGCCGTCGATGATGGCTGCCTTTGGTAAAGAGTTGGGTGACCCGCGCATCCGTCTCCGCCATGAGATCATCCAGAACCACCAAGGTGTCCGGTTCCAAATCGGTCAAGTTGGGTAGCCCTTCCACGAACGTGATGTGGGGCATTGCTGCATACGCTGCCTGCCATTCTAGTAACACCACACGAACCCGGGCAATGGGTGGGGTGATCATGCTGTCGGTGTGTTGAAGGAGCTTCCTGACGAAGTGTGTTTTGCCGGAACCCGTCGGTCCTGCGATGACGCAAGTGAAGGGGTGTTGCTACCAGGGGTCCATGGTTGGAGGAGTATCTGCTGTCGTGGGAACCCGCTCTTGTAAATTTGGTACGAGTGAACCGGGCTGGTGGTGGGTACAACAACAACGTCGGTGGCCGTTGTCGATGGGCGTTCACTGTGAGAGATGAAATCCGGTAGGATTTCAGACGTAGTGGATGTACTTGGTGGAGGTGTTGACCTAAACTGTATACTCGGTGTGGAGCTCGATGTGGATTGTACACGTGGTGTGGTGATGGTGACTGGGCTCGTTTCCATCACGGGGATGACTGGTGTAGAGAAGGTCTGTAGACTGGTTTGACTGCCACTCACAGCTGGTGTCTTTGGTGGGATGAGTAGAGTGCTGAGATAGGCTACGTTGTAAAATACACCTCCGTACAACACAGTCAGCAGGGTTAGCAATGTCACCACAAAGCCCACTTGCGCTTTGCGCGTTTTAGGAGGCGCTGTGTTAAGATGTTTTATAATCGTTTCACCTGGTTGACCGCGACCCACGAATTGAAGGAACTGGGCCAGCCTTGCCATTTGACGAAATGAAACAGTTTGCCACGTCGACGTTCGGTTTTTAGGATGCGTTCCACCGTGTAGTAGTCTTACTTCGTGTTTACGACAGGCTGTAATTCCGTCCCTAGCAACGCTTCCCCTCGAAGATCTTCCAGTTCGTAGACTCGCTGTTTTCGGGGTGGGCGCCGTTTTATCAGGAAGTACTCATCGCTCCAGTTGGGCAAGTAATTTTTCTCAAATTGACCTTTGAATTTACTGATCCGTACAGGGTCCTCGACGTTGAACACCTCCGTCGGTGTTCGCTGCGATTGCCTGGGGTACAAGACACGCCGGACTTGGGCTTCATTGCGTTGGGTCACGGTAATGAGGGCTCTCTGTATACTCCGGTGATAGGCTCGATTGTAACCACTCACAAGTTTCGAGAGAACATCGATGTACTAACTTTTATTCTTATAGGTGAAATATTTATTTATAGGTGAAATATTTATACATGCGACCTTTGAATGTCCTGTTGAACCTTTCCACAACGGAAGCCTTGGTCTCGTTGTAGGTGTGAAAGAAAATCTTATGTTTCTTGAGAAAGGCTTGGGACGGTGTGTTGAGAAATTCCGTGCCTTCGTCGGTTTGCAAATACAAGGGTTTGCGCCCGATCTTGAAGATGTTCTTGAATGCCGCTATGAGATTCGCCCCCGTTTTCGTCCGGGTGGGTACCACCCACGCAGACCTCGACACGATATCGATGCACGTCAAGATATACCGATTCCCATCGTTGTGTTTGGCAAAGGCGCTCATATCGACCAAATCCTCTTGCCATTGGGCATCTAGTCCTCCCACGATGACCCTGTTCCGTAGGAAATGGCGGCGGGCAGCTCGATGTAAGGTATAGGTTTCTTGTTATTTTAACCAATCTCGGACTTGGGCACGTTGTATCCCCTGGGGTTTGGCCGCTCGATAGAGAGCCGACAATGCACTGTACGCAGCCGGACTGTCGGGACTGTAGTATAAGTTATCCAACACCTTCTCCCATCGCTTCATGGTGACAAAATGATAATGGACCCGGAGAGTATGGTTTATTTATAATGAGGTCGAAGTCGGAGTTGCGGGTTCTACCACCGTTGTATATATCCTAGGTTGGCTGAGTCTAGCCGGATAGTCTATAGCCTCGTCTTCTGGTTTCGCTTCATTGCTAGGTTTGATAATTTGTTCATTGGGTTCAGCCAGCGCGTCCTCAATAGCACGAGACCACCCCAACTGAACAGCTGACCGCTCGTCCGGTGTAAACAGCTGGTCCACAATAGGCACCACTTTCTCCAAGGCCGTCCAAAGATCGGAGTCTAGGTTGAGGTTTTGCGTAGGATCGTGGTAATGCCCCAGGCGTGCAAAGAAGGGTCCACGGTGTACGTAGTTGGCGTTTTCGATGTGTATGAGGTTTCCATCGGGCTCACCGCTCAACACCCGTTTAAATTTGGTCCGGCCATCACGGTGTAGGGTAACCGTAGTCGATACGGTCTCAGGGTAGTAGGGAATTGGACGGTCTTCCACGATGGTGACTTTATCCTCATAGACATGTAATCCCACCTGGGGTGTAAGGGGAAGGATGGCTCGTAGGCCTGGTGACATGGTTGACGAAATGCCGAATGACGCACACGCTGACTATCTCTCGTATTTATGGTGAGGTCCCACTGTCGTTGCCACAGCGTCAGGGTCAATAGGGTAAAGACCATTGTGAGGCCAACGAGCCGTCGCTGGTTCCGGCGTGAGCGCTCGTGGTCCATAGCCCGGGCATCAAGTGGCTGTCATAGTCCAGTAGTGGTGAGTGATAGCACGCCTCTCCATCGAGTGCACTCTGTCGAGGACCGCTTCTGTGAACTCTTTCAGGATGTGTCGTCGCCCCTCGTTGTCGTCGCCATCTGCAAACATGGTCCGAACCACTGCTCGGTAACCCGTGAGTGAATTAACCACGGTAGCATGCTGTAAAATGCGAGTGGCATAGGAATGGGTCTCCGTCATGGCTCTGCAACCGTAGGAATGGGGGTGTGGGATACAGAGGGACGTGTTTTATAGACCATTACAACACATATAAGGGAAGTGGGAAGAGGTGCCGACATACTGACAGAGCCACATGACTTCACAGTATAGTCTTCCGGTTAACCTATTCCAAAGCACATACCAAGAATCTAACGATTCGTGATATGTGTTGTATCTCAGGTACGCTTTTATTGTACCTGTTCATGTGGCAACTTGGATGATATGACCACACGGCCCCTAGCACCGGCATAAGCGGTACTAGATACAAATCTAGAGAGCTATGATGGAAATGCTCTGACAACTCGTATATTGGTAACTGGTGAGCTGTTACGCTGTGACGACTCGTACACCGGGGATTGGTGAGCTGTATCGTCGTCAGATGAAAATTTAACACAAAAGACTAGTCTGTAAGGCTCGATGTCGACCCAGCATCAACTTCCCACAAATGCCAACATATATCAAATGCCAACAGGTTTGTACAGGGGGCGGGCCTCGGGGACGACACGTCCACCAGCAGAATCTCGCCATATACAGGTAAAAATTACAACACATATAAGGGAAGTGGGAAGAGGTACCGACATACTGACAGAGCCACATGACTTCACGGTATAGTCTTCCGGTTAACCTATTCTAAAGCACATACCAAGAATCTAACGATTCGTGATATGTGTTGTATCTCAGGTACGCTTGTTAATGTTTATGTTTATTTAACATCAAATCTCAACAGATCGATGAGACCCAGTAGTAGAGACGATAATACAATAGTATATAACATAATGAAACATATTAGAATAACATAACACGAACATACATTGTAAAAATAATAAAGTCCAAATGTCACAAGACGTGGTGTTAAAACAAATATACATAATCGTTGCTTAAAATAGTATAGATTTACATTGTGATTTAAAAGCGTTCAATCCGGTGAAAATATCGAGGTCATGAGTCGACTGAAGCTCGTTAAAAATGTTTTGAGCTCGGATTAAACAGTCACACGAGCAGCCGGAGGATGAATTGTACATATCTGACGAGAATTACTCCTCGGAACTCGATATAAAGGTTTACTAGTGAGATCCATACAATTAAAATAACTGTTGACACATTTGTGTAAAAATATAAAGTCATAATATGTGCGTCTATTTTCCAGAGTTGGGAGTCTAAAAAATTTGCATAAAGATTGATAAGATGACGAACTGTATACGATAGACGACTTGTAACATAGAAATTTTAAGAACTTGCGTTGTATACCTTCAAGTCGTAGCACTAACGTTTACTGAGAAGGTGACCAAATTTCACAGGCGTATTCAAGACGACTTCTTACGAGGCACATATACAATGATTTGATGGCAGATACATTATTAAAAGATTGACAGTTGCTTCGAATAAAACCATACATTCTTCTAGCCTTACTAAGAACAGTATCAACATGTGATTTAAAATTCAAGTGATCTGATAAAATCACACCCAGATCTTTGATTTCTTTGACATTTTGTAATGGAACATCATTTATTGTATATGTAAAATCAGTCTTGTTTCTCTTCAGAGTAAAATTGATAGAGATACATTTTAAAATATTGAGACTGATCTTCCATAATCTACACCACTCAATTGCATTGTTTAGATCAACTTGCAGTGAATAACAATCATTGGTTGAGTGAATTGCTTTAAAAAACTTAGCATCATCAGCAAACAACAGACATTTACTTTTTGTTAAAACATTGGGAAGATCGTTGATGAATAATAAAAACATATTAGGTCCTAAGATTGAGCCCTGGGGGACTCCGGAAGCAACAGTGCTCCATGGAGATGTGACTCCGTCAATAACAACCCGCTGACTTCTATTACTAAGATAAGATTTGAACCAGTTAAGAATGTTACCATGGACTCCATATTTACTAAGGTTATATATACTTTTACATACCAAGCATACATACATGCTTTTACGCATGTCACACATGCGAGTCTATACGTAGCTCTACGGGGTGTAGTCCGTGGTAAGTACTATTGTGATTGGTTAGTCCAAAATGAGGGCAACAACAACAACAACAAAGATTACAGGTCAATCCTTTTATTATACCAACGTGACCTGCGCATTTCCGGTGATCCCGCGCAGGCGTGCGGCCGGATAACCCGCGCAGGCGTGCGTCTAGATAACCCGCGTAGGAAAAAAACCCAGTCCGCGCAGAGGTTCCCACTCTAAGGTCACGCCTGATGGATTCACACCGGAAGTGACGTCACACATGACGTCATCCGCATGTTGAAAAGGTCCAGGATGTTGAAGGTCAGTACATGTAAGTACATGTACATCACAGGGTCCATACATGCACTCTATGCATTTTTCCCGTGGGACTACTTTCTGTCCGCGGAGGCTTTTTCCCACGACCGCATCACCGCCAGACCGCATCACCGCGGAGGAATTCGAAGTCAAAGTCATGTGACCTTGACTTCCCAGCCGAGGTCAAAATACTGGCTTCTGATTGACTGTCAAAGCAAACATTGGAACTCTTCTGCGTTGGGAGATAGCTTTTCCCCCAATATGCAAATTTTTGAGGTCAAAGGTCAATGTTGTTTTAAATACTCTCTCCTTACCACTTATGAGTAGTGAAAGGTGGGAGATAACCAAAGCAGCTTAGATCCATATCCACTCACCGCTCTCGTAGCTATGCTGGTATTCAAATCGTTCTGTTAGCTTTGCTCTCTTCCTGGCATGTTTTTATAGAGGGAATGGTACGCAGAATATCTATGAGACGCCAAACTCGTCCTTGTTCAGCGATCATTTCGAATTCATTGCCGCACGAAACGTACGCGAAGCCTAATTATGTATTGGAGGACACATTATTGCTACGTTTTGGTTATCAACCAGGTCGGTGAATTAAATTCCATGGTGCTTTGGAGGAAACTTAATAGTAGGGGATTTTTGGTTGGCTCAGCCGAATCAGACGCCACGCTGTGCCCATAATGCGGGGTATAAATATGGACTGGTCATTGGCATAATCCTTAGGTTGAAGTGGAGGTTATGATCCTATCCCACCTCCCTAACTGCAAGGAAAGTAGTTAAAATGCGGCCCTGATCTCCCAAGACTTAAATATTCATGACCTGGGCGCTCTGGACACTAAATTCAATTGAAATCGATTGGGGAGCATTGGCAGGATATTAATTTATTAAGATTGTATAATCACATGTGTTAAACCGGTATGTGAAAGAATAGTCAACCTGCATAACTCATAACTACGAGGGAGCTATCATAGCAAGCGTCAGATCCGACATTCAATATTCAACCGTCATCCATGAAAGAATTTTCGCGTCAGTAATCGAAAGAAACTTACCTAACTCTAAAATAGAATTTACCGGTTGTTGAATGTAGGCTGTTCAACGTAGGCTTTCATGGCCCCTTTCACGATCTGATTTCTACTGGGAATTATGATTTGGACGCCAATGTTTACTGACCTGTATCCTCCCATCGGGGTTTTTCCATTATCCGGGCCCTTATCTGGTGGTTGACCTATATCGATCTGGTATCGGTGTTACATCATTGTTTACACCCGGGTCTTCGGAGTAGGTGAATGATAGGAATGCATGTACTGACCTGTTCGGAAGTGGGCTGCGCAGATGTTTTCTTGTGCGCAGGTGATGACGTCACTTCTGTGTGCGTGAATCGGGAGTGATCATGTTTAGACTTGTACCATTGCTCATGGTTTTTTTCCACTCATCCGGGTCCTTGTCTAAATCCGGGTTTTGCCAGTGGTTTATTTCCATCCGGGTACTCATCTTACATTTGCGTCCTTCTATCGGTGTTTTTCCGTGTTGTACAGCTGGGGACTTTTGAGGAATGCTGTATATTGCTCATCGGGCGTAGACATGTTTGGGCTTGTTTGAATCCTTCATCATTGGGACTTGTGCGCAGGTGATGACGTCACTTCCGATGTGCGTGAATCGGGCGTGATCATGTTTAGACTTGCACCATTGCTCATGTTTTTTTTTCATTCATCGGGGTCCTACATCCGGGGCTGTCTTCGCGTGACTCTACAAGTTTAGACCTGTACTGACTGGGTTGTTTCCATTCATCCGGATTCTTGTATACATCCGCGTTTTCTCAGTGGTTTATTTCCATTCGGGTACTCACCTTACATTTGCGTCCTTCTATCTGGGTTTTTCCCTGTTGTACAGCCTTTGGTTTACCATCCGGGTCCTTCTATCGGTGTTTTCCATGTTGTGGGGAAGTGGGTGTATGTGAAATTTGAATTTGTCCCGAAAATATAAAAAGCGGAACACGAACTTCACCCCTAAAATAGGAGAAACCCCTATCAACCAGGTCTACAAGGTCATATATACATCGGAGAGAGGACAACAACAACAACAACAACAACAACAACAACAACAAGAAGTGTTCATATAGGTTATTATCCCCTCCCGTACATCATACCCACGCTGGAGGAGCCGCGTTGGGTATGCTTACAATACAAGTGGGCTCTTGTCCAATCAGAAGCCGCCATTTGGCGCTGCATCTGTCATATTCGTTCTTGCTCGTTACATGTATTCTCGGCTGCTCTTATACAATCAAAAGCCGTCCTTTGAGAAAGTTAAATGTTCGGTCATGTTTGCTCTAATCCGTATGTTCTAATCCTGGCCGGGCAGACCAGGATATTGTTCAGGCAGTATGTCCTGAAACAGTTGTTTGCATGGGGCATGGGAATGGACGTTTTGGGGTCGAGATGAGCCAGTAGTGGGCGTACTGGGTCGGGGAGATTGCACGTTTTTGGAATACGCTTGCTTTTAAGGAGAGTAACGCCTGCCCACGCCTAGCTTAACGCTTCAACGTCCTGGTGAATTAACCCACAGCTCTGATTTTCATGGAATTGTCATTAATTCATCGAAATGCAGTGACGATCATCAATACTCGTCGTTACGCCTTAACGCCCGTCTCAACGCCCTTCAACGCCCGTCGTTACGCTTTAACGCCCCTCTCAACGCCCGTATTTACGCCTTAACACCCGTCTCATCGCCTTAAGGCCCTGTCTTAACACCTTAACGCCCTATTTGAACACCTTAACGCCATAGAATAACGCCTTGACGCCATGATGTAGACAGGTGAGAGAACAACAACAACAACAACAACAAGGATGGCAGGTCAATCATTTTGCTATCCTCTCCAGTACATCATACCCACACTGGAGGAGCCGGGTTGGGTATGTTTCTTGAAGTCTCTTGTCCAATCACAAGCCGGCCCTTGAGAAAGTTCAATCTTCGGCCATGTTCGATCTCATCCGTTAGTTCTAATCGTCGTCGGTCAGGCCAGGATATTGTTCCTGAAACAGTTGTTTGCACATTCTTATCGCACTTTCCAGGGCCTCGGTGGGTGGTAACCCCATATCCGTTTCCAAGTGACGCTTTGTCTTCTTGATGGACCTGTGCGTGGGGTCGCCTTTCATTTCAAGCGTTAGCAGACTATAACGTTTAGAGATGGCCATGACTGTTTTCCGGATGTAGGGCCGCATTTCGGTATACGTCTTCAGTAAGTTAGCATGTCCGCCGTCTTCGATTACCGCAGCATAACTATGAATAGCTTCATGCACAATACGATCCCAGAAGGTAGGTTCTGCCTCACTTTGCTGGGACGTAGGCTGACTATCTGATGTCAAGCTCTCGGTACCACTGGATAGACTCTCAGCAATCTCTGGTTCGGTATCAGTCGATAGACTCTCAGCAATCTCTGTTTCGGTATCAGTCGATGGACTCTCATCAGTCTCTGTATCGGCTTCTTGTGCCTCGGAGTCTTCAATCCCATGTATATTTTTCTTGTGCCTCATCATATCGTAACGTCTGATGAACGTGCGTTCGCACTCAAAGCAAGTATAAGCTATGTTGACGGTTGAACGTCGATTGTGCGTGTTTTGGGAATACACTTGCTTTTATAGACAATAACGCCCGTCAACGCTTAGCTTAACGCTTCAACGCCCTGGTGAATTAGCTCAGAAGCTCTGATTTTCATGGAATTGACACCAATTCATCGAAATGCAGTGACGCCCGTCAACGCCCGTCGTTACGCCTTAACGCCCGTCGTTACGCCTTAACACAATTTCTTAACGCTTTAACGTCGTTTAATGATGCGTTCCAACAAATGTTTCTTTTGTGCTATTGCTCTGACATACGCCGCTCTTCAGTTCATGCCCGAGGTTTTCAACAACGACGCTGTTCTTTCAATTTCCATATGGACTGGGTCCTTATCCAACAATTTCTTATGGGTCACGAGGTCGACATACCGCTGACGTAAAGCCCATCGTAGTCTGGGTGCCAATTCGACCAATACATAAGGACTGATGAGGGACACATGTTCATTCTTATATGTACAGACACCACCACCAACACCACCACCACACACTACCACCACACACACACACACACACTACCACCACATTCCACCACCACCACCACATTCCACCACCACCGCCACCACCGGGCTCTGATTTTCAAGGAATTGCCACCAATACATCGAAATGCAGTGACGCCCTTCAACACCCGTCGTTACGCCTTAACGCCCATCTCAACGCCCGTCAAGGCCCGTCGTTACGCCTTAACGTCTATCTCAACGCCATAACGAACTATCTTTACGCCTTAACGATCGTCTCAACGCCCCTGAACGCTTAGCTTAACGCTTCAACGCCCTGGTGAACTAGCTCAGAAGCTCTGATTTTCATGGAATTCCCGTCAATACATCGAAATGCAGTGACGCCCGTCAACGCACGTCGTTACGCCTTAACGCTCGTCTCGACGCCCGTCAGCGCCCGTCGTTACGCCTTAACTCCCGTCTCAACGCCTTATCTTTACGCCTTAACGCCCGTCTCAACGCCATAACACTCTATCTTTATGCCTTAACGCCCATTTCAACACCAGTCAACGCTTAGCTTAGCGCTTCAATGCCCTGATGAACTAGATCAGAAGTTCTGATTTTCATGGAATTGCCACCAATACATCGACATGCAGTGACGCCCGTCAACGCCCGTCGTTACGCCTAAACGCCCGTCTCAACGTCCTTTTTGACGCCTTAACGCCCGTCTCAACGCCTTAACGCCCTATCTTTACGCCTTAACGCCCGTCTCAGCGCCTTAACGAGCGATAAAGGGGATTTGGAGGACGATTGCTCTTGCAGAATACCGGATAATAATGGTGCGCATGGGTCAAAGGTGTTAAGGCGTAAAGATAGGGCGTTAAGTGGTTGAGACATGCGTTAAGGCGTAACGACGGGCCTTGACGGGTGACAGCCATCCTTGATGCCCGGGCTATGGACCACGAGCCCAGGTATGGGCGTCCGCAGGGGTCAAAGTTCAATCGTCCTGCAAATCCCCTTTATCGCTCGATAAGGCGCCGAGACGGGCGTTAAGGCGTAAAGATAGGGCGTTAAAGCGTTGAGACGGGCGTTAAGGCGTAAAGAAAGGGCGTTAAGGCGTTGAGACGGGCGTTAAGGCGTAACGACGGGCGTTGACGGGCGTTGACGGGCGTCACTGCATTTCGATGTATTGGTGGCAATTCCATGAAAATCAGAGCTTCTGAAATAGTTCACCAGGGCGTTGAAGCGTTAAGCTAAGCGTTGACGGGCGTTGAAACGGGCGTTAAGGCGTAAAGATAGGGCGCTAAGACGTTGAGATGGGCGTTAAGGCGTAACGACGGGCGTTGATGGGCGTCACTGCATTTCGATGTATTGGTGGCAATTCCTTGAAAATCAGAGCTTCTGAGCTAGTTCACCAGGGCGTTGAAGCGTTAAGCTAAGCGTTGACGGGCGTTGAGACGGGCGTTAAGGCGTAAAGATAGAGCGTTAAGGCGTTGAGACGAGCGTTAAGGCGTAACGACGGACGTTGACGGGCGTCACTGCATTTCGATGTATTCGTGGCAATTCCATGAAAATCAGAGCTTCTGAGCTAGTTCACCAGAGCGTTGAAGCGTTAAGCTAAGCGTTGACGGGCGTTGAGACGGGCGCTAAGGCGTAAAGATAAGGAGCTGAGACGGGCGTTAAGGCGTAACGACGGGCGTTGACGGGCGTTGAGACGGGCGTTAAGGCGTAACGACGGGCGTTGACGGGCGGCACTGCATGTCCATGTATTGGTGGCAATTCCACGAAAATCAGAGCTTCTGAGTTAGTTCACCAGGGTGTTGAAACGTCAAGCTAAGCGTTGACGGGCGTTACTGTCTATAAAAGCGAGTGTATTCCCAAAACTCGCACAATCCAACATTGTTCAATTTGTACCTCAATAATTTACATTCTTATATTAATGACCAGGATGCAACCTTCCTTGGTGAGAAATTGCTGTCTCACCTTCTTTTCGCTGATGACCTGGTTTTGATTTCCGCAAATATCACGGATCTTCAAAATAATGGATAAATATATGTAGAAATATTGATCTACAAAGAGCTATTGGCTAATAGTTTCGGAGTCACTTTCCTCTTGTGTTATCTGGTTTTCATAAGTATAAGTAAGCGCAATATTTGGCATGGTAAGTGTAGTCAGATTGGAATACATTGGTTTAAATAGTTTATATCGAGACATAAATAGGTCTCTCCAATAAAAATGTACAATATATCAATTGAACTCCGAAAATAAATATAAATACTTATAATAAATTAGGCGCCGAAGGAATACACAAAATGAATTTGAAGTACTTGACAGAGAGTAAAAATTATGATTTGTTTGAGACCCTGTGTGTAATAGAGATGAATGAATACGATCAGCTTGCTGAGTGCATGGTCGCTGGGCATCGAGTAAGTGACGAAATAGTACTTTAAAGTTCAATACTTATGAAAATCGCTTCGAATCCGTGATGAATTTTCCCAAACTTATTTGATTGGTGTTGTTAGTGTGTTTGTATTTTTCTGGATCACCGTATAATAACACTGAAGCAGAAGGAACTATATGAAGACTATATATTATTAAGTGTATTTACCAATATGGCTCTTTGAACGACATATTGAGGACACTGAAAAAAGTGATCGACTGATTCGTCGAAATCTCCACAATTGCAAGTTGTTGTACAATGTATTTCTCAGGAAATTATTGAACAGGTGTCTGTTGAGATTACTGCAACCATTGCGGAGGCGACACACTATTATATTTTCTTTTCGTGTACATAAATAGTATCCAGACGGCTGTGTGGAGACTTGTGTCATGTTCTGCAGCTGGTGTTTAAAAATTGGCAGACTAGGGCAGTTTTTGACTGTGTAAGGGAGTAAATTCCTCTTGCGTAAAGTTGCTAGATAAAAGGAATTTCGGAATAATTCCGTACGACATCTATTGCGTTATCTGTGATGCGTTTCTGGCGTTGTATGGATTGTGTTCCCCAATGCGAGCTGGGAGATGAGCGTACAAAGATAAAGATGTCTTACCATTAACAATTTTATATAACATAATAAGTCTATGAACTTGTCGTCTACGAGAGAGCGTTTCAAATCCAGCTTCCAAATATAAGGTTTCTGAACTAAAGTCTGTCCATTTTAATTAATCGTCTACTTTGGGGCTTGTCAAAAATCAATAGTTAACCCTGCAACAATTTTCTTTTTTGCAGCGTGTATAACAAACAGAACTCTACAAAATGACTACCATTTCTCTGTGATATCGATAATATATCACGCTTGAACTAACTTTTTCATTCTCTCCATATAAAACGCCAGTACAGTTGTTTATGTGCTGGGTTTCAATTACAGAGAGACATAGTAATGTATTCATGCTCACTGGCACAAAGGTCATTGACGCCGAATACAGTAAAAACAGGCGGTCCGTGTGAGTGTCGCTTATATCCCATGCCCAGTGAAATTGCCAAATGATAAACCGCGCAAGCCTCTATGACCGTACACGGCATTGTTGACCTTTGTACTAGACAACACGAATACATTATGACGTCTCCCTATGCAATTGAGTCCCTGTACATGAAACAACTGTACTGAAGTTTTATATGGAGAGAATTACAAAGTTATTTCAAGCGTGATATATTATCGATATCACGGAGAAATGGTAGTAATTTTGTATAGTTCTGTTTGTTCTACACGATGCGAAAAAGAAAATGTATGCAGAGTTAACCGCTGATTATTGACAAGCTCCAAAGTAGACGACTAATTAAAGTGGACAGACTTTAGCACTGCATGTGACGCCAGTTATCGTTCCAAGTGCGTCTTTTTGAATATTTTCAAGTCTTATCACAGAAAATTGTGGAATATTATCCCAGACGACTTCTGCGTATTCTAGGCTCGGTCTACTAAAACTCTTATACATAATTTCAAGGCATTTACGATTAAGTATATATTTTAAACCTTCAAATATGGAAAACTTGCTTTGCGCTTTTTTGAGGAGATCTTCCACATGGTCATTCCAGTTTGCCTTAATGTTGAAGATCAAACCGAGATGCTTATGAGGATTTGAATTTTTGGAATATAATTGGAAAAGATGAGCGGGTATGTCTCAAAGAAGCGAGACGATAACCTGGAAACTCGAATACATTGACAATTATATGTAACAAATCGTCTTACACTTAACTGTTATATGATAACGCCGACAGAAAAAAGAAAGTTCTGTATACGAAGCCTGTGCCTGTTAACAACAGAATTAGAACAATGGAATAAACAAAATCTAATTCTATTGCTTTGGGCTCAATATGGAAGAACAATTTATTTTGTTAGCGTTTATCTTGATATATAGATTACTGTTTTATGACGTGTTTGCTGACATGTTGATGTGACAGATACAGTCTCTTAAACGTACATGTAGGTAAAAATAGTCTAACGTTTTCATCTATTCATACCATCCCATACAGGAGGGTCTAACCACCTTGTCTTTTCCAACACTGTACGTGGTATGGAATCCAATATTCCCTTTTGCTGTTCGGCTATGAAGTCACTTTGATCAGCAATAGGCCTGAAACCTGATGACGTAGGCCTTCAACATCCATCACAATTAATCCCACTTCTACCCCTTAATGCAATGCAGGCCCCAGACATCCATCACTATTAAATGGCTGGTGGTGATACTTATACAATTCAATTAGCCTGTCACCTCCCTCATGTAACGCAACATCAAATTAATTGCCAGCTCGCTCGACGTTCCCTCTATGTTTCCTGGTATTCGATTAAATACTCTCAATGCAAATTATGGAGATAATTTTCTCATATTGTTCTCATTAGAAAGCTGTCAAAACAGACTGGCTCTTGTACTCATTTGTTCTCAGAACAAACAAGATACTGCACTTAAGTAATTGCTCACATGTTATTATCCTAGTTCTTTTCTTCTCGCTGTATTCTTCCCAATAGAAAATAAAGGGTATATTGTTCTCACAAAAGAGTATATTTTTCTCATACCAGATGAGTACATTATTCTCAAAACAAAAGAGCTCTTTTGCACAATAATATCTTTTCCATACTACACTTTAAGACAATCAAAGCAAATAATGTGATTTCCAATGCATTTTCGAACTTCCATGTCGATACAACCTTTATATCTCCTCCTCGAGCTACAGACAGGCTCTGGCTCATTCCAATTGTCAGGTCACATACATGTACAAGTGGAGCCATTTGGCGATTTTTGGCGCATTAGAGTGAGAAAATATGTTGGTAACAGACAGATTCTAACTTCACACACTATAATAACCCGGAAATCGTCTAAAACCATTGTTTATAGATGTTTACTTGTCGCTGAGTATAATAGTTACGCCCTTTTCTCAGTTAGCTGTTGAAAAGAGGGTCCTCTCAAACAGACACAAACCGAGCATCCCTTCGTTGGCGAATGGTACAATAACTTAAAACAGGGAATTGTGTGATCATCCTTTCATATTTTAAAAACAGTTTGCATGTTTTATGTTATGCAATCTAACAACCATGTGAAACGTAATAAGGTTTCGCATTAAACATTAGTAATATGTGCATCACCTTGTGGATTAGATGTGTTATCACTGTAAAAGTTTCTTTTGATATTTTAGATTCACCGACTGTAATAGATTGTTCCAGCAGTATTGTTACCAGCACAGAAGGAAAATTGGCAAACATGTCATGCGAAAGTGAAAGTAACCCTGCTCCTGAATTCACTTGATTGTTTAATGGTAAAGCTGTGCCTGGCCATAGCATAAAGAACAGACCTCGATACATACGGGTGTCCAATCTTACTTTCCATAATGTCAACAGAACACAGAATGGAAAGTATACAGCCCGAGTGACCAACACGATCGGCGGTCCTATATCACACCAAATTCAAATCGTAGTTCAGTGTGAATTCAGTTTTTATTAGTTAATGGAAATGAAAAGCATCACCATCTTCATTCTCTCAAAGAAAACACTCCCTAGTTTGGTACATCAGATGTATGCATTCGTATTTTTCTGTATATTACAGGTAACGCCAATGGCTAAAAAGTATACGTTATATGTTGGTCTAATAAATCACAGAATGTTTGGAGGATATATTCGCTCTCACAATCACGCCATAGCTGTTCTAATAACTCAGTGAATGTTAGTAGGACATGTTGGTCCACTTCCATGATTTAGTTGTTGTAATAACCCAGTAAATCTTAGCAGGACATGTTGTTCTGATAACTCACTAATTGTTAGCAGGAAATGTTGGCCCACTTCCACGAATATTTGTTCTACTAACTTGTTGACCCACATTCACGAAATAGTTGTTCTAATACCACAGTGAATGTTAGCAGGACATGTTGGTTCACATTCACGTAATATTTGAGGTAATATCTCACTTAATCTTAGTAGGAGGACATGTTGGACCGCATTCACGAAATAGTTGTTCTAATAACTCGCTGAATGCGAGTAAGACATGTTGGCCCACTTTCACGAACTATTTGTTCTAAAGTCTGTCCATTTTAATTAGTCGTCTACTTTGGAACTTTTCAACAATCAATAGTTAACTCTGCATAATTTTTTTTTTGCAGCTTGTAGAACAAACTGAAATCTAAAAAATGACCACCATTACTCCGTAATATATAATATATCACGCTCGAAACAACTTTTTAATTCTCTTCATATACAACTCGTAGTACCGTAGTTTCATGTATCGGGCCTCAATTACATAGGGAGACGTCATAATGTATTCATGCTAATTGGCACAAAGGTCATTGATGCCGTATAAAGTGATAACAGGCTGTCCGTGGGAGTGTCGTTTATATGAAATGCCCAGTAAAATTGCCGAATGATAAACCGCACACACCCCTATGACTGTAAACGGCATTGCTGACCTTTGTGCTAGACAACACGAATACATTACGACGTCTCTCTATGTAACTGAGTCCCGGTACATGGAACAACTGTACTGGAGTTTGATATGGAGAGAATTAGTTATTTCAAGCGTGATATATTATCGATGTCAAGGGGAAATGGTAGTCATTTTGTAGAGTTCTGTTTGTTGTACAAGCTGAAAAAAAGAAAATTAATGCAGAGTTTACTATTGATTTTTCACAAGCTCCAAAGTAGACGACTAATTAAAATGGACGGACTAAAAAAACACACGGAAATTAGCAAGACATGTTTGTCCACATTCACGAAATAGTTGTTGTAATACAACATTCACGGAATACTTTTTCAACTGAATGTTAGCAGTACATGATGACCCGCATTCACGGAATAGTTCTTCTAGTAATTCACTGTAAGTTAGCAGGACATTGTGGCCCACATCCTCGAAATAGTTGTTCTATTAACCCATTGAATGTTAGCACGACATGTTGGCCCGCGTTCAGGAAATCTTTGTTCTAATAACTCAGTGAATGTTGTATTATCTCACTGAATGTTAGAAGGACATGTTGGTTCACATTCACGAAATAGTTGTTCTGAAAACTCACTGAATGTTAGCAGGACAGATTGGTTCTCATTCACGAAATATTTGGCCTAATAATTCACAGAATGTTAGCAGGACATATTGGCCCACATCAACGCCATAGTTTTTCTAATAACTCACTGAACGTTAGCAGGACATGTTGGCCGACATTCACGAAATCTTGTTGTAATATGTCACTGAATGTTAGCAAGACATGTTGAACCACACTCACGAAATTGGGGTTCTGATAACTCACTGAATGTTAGCATGATTTATTATACAGCTATGTCTTTTGATCCAATCAAATCATTCCAATCGTACCACGTGTCCGTACAATACCCAAACCCAAATCCCAAAATTGTACGCATTGTAAGGGAGGTAACTGTTTTGTTATGGCCCCAAAATGAAGCTACAAAAGTTGAAATTACAAGCGTCTAGTCCGTCATCCATAATTCAGCCGTCGTCCTTCTAAACCTTCTATTTTTTCGCTCGATCATCTAGGAAACTTAAATATCATTATATATCTAAATTCAAAGTAACATTACCCAGTCAGTCAAATTTGTCTCAACTGAAGTTCGGAAAGTAGAGACTGATAATAAATTTACATGATACCTGCAGAATTACAGATTTGGAGTCGATTGGATTCTAGGGATTTACGAGTCATGTTGTTGATTTTATTGTTATAGTTAAATATATTAATGTTATGTTGTTCTATTTAACAAAACTATATTGATTCAAACAGAAATGAAAAAGCAATAATAAATAATTTAGTTTAATATTTCGATGACCTGCATAGTAAATAGGTCATTATACAGTGCTTTGTACAATATGGATTGGTATTGTACTCGTCCATGTTGTAATGAAAACCCGTATTGGACTCGACGCCGCCAACATTTACGAAATGCCTATTCTAATAACTCACAGGATGTCAGCAGGACATGTTGGCCGACATTCACGAAATATGTGTGGTAATAATTCACTGAATGTTAGCAGGACATGTTTGCCACATTCAAACAATGGTTGTTCTGATACCTCATAGAATGTTAGCAGGACATGTTGGCCATATTCACGAAATAGTTGTTCTCATAACTCATTGAATTTTAGCAGGACATGTTGGCTACATTCACGAAATGGTTGTTCTAATACCTCACTGAATTTTACCAGGACATGTTTACGGTGATTTATTAGTGCCATCAATAAATTAAAACTGTGCAGTTTCTCTATGATTTCATGTTTCTCATAAGTTTAACTATACATTTTCTCTATGCTTGCGTATTTCTCTTCAATTCACTTCGCCCGTTTGATGATCACTCATGCTGTTTTTATCCGCGATGAGAAATTAACAGGAAAACTCGAAATAAACGGCGTTAAATTCAAATTTACAAACTAAACGTTGTCTCCGCGGTGTAAAACTGTTCTCCGCCGAGAAAACGTTCCACCGCAGAGAAAAGGTTTCCACCGCGGAGAAAAGGTTTCCACCGCGGAGAAAAGATTTACACCGCGGAGAAAAGGTTTACATCGCGGAGAAAAGGTTTACACCGCGGAGAAAAGGTTTACACCGCGGAGAAAGGGTTTCCACCGCGGAGAAAAGGTTTACATCGCGGAGAAAAGGTTTACACCGCGGAGACAACGTTTAGTGTAAATTTGAATTTAACGCCGTTTATTTTGAGTTTTCTTGTTGATTTCTCATCGCGGATAAAAACAGCATCAGTGATCATCAAACGGGCGAAGTGAATTGAAGAGAAATACGCAGGCATAGAGAAAATGTATAGTTAAACTTATGAGAAACATGAAATCATAGAGAAAATGTACAGTTTTTTTGGATGGCACTAATAAATCACCGTACATGTTGGCTATATTCACGAAATAGTTGTTCTCATAACTCACCGAATGCTAGCAGGACATGTTTGACCCACATTCATAAAATAGTTGTTTTAATACCACAACGAATATTAGCAGAACATGTTGGCCAACATTCACGAATATTTGTTCTCATAACTCATTGAATGTTAGCAGGACATGTTGACCACATTCACGAAATAGTTGTTCAGATAAATCACTGAATGATAGCAGGACATGTTGCACCACATTCACAAAATAGTTGTTCCAATAACCTCCCTGAATTTAGCAGGACATCTTGGCCACATTCAGGAAATAGTTGTTCTAATAACTCACTGAAATGTTAGCAGGACATGTTGACCACATTCAGGTAATAGTTGTTCTAATGGCTCACTGAATGTTAGCAGGACATGTTGACCCACATTCGTGAAATGGTTGTTGTAATAAGTCACTGTATTTTAGCTGAAGCTATTGGCCCCTATTCAAGAAATAGTTGTTCTAATGACTCACTGAAGGTTTGTTGGTGATGTTGGCCCATATTCTGAAAATATTTGTTCTCATAACTCACCGAGTGTTAGTATGAAATGCTCTCTTAGATTTTATGCTTTCTTATTTAATATAGTAATTAAATTTTACGCGAAACAGGTGATTGACACCGTTTGAATTTCCATCAAATAACCTGAGGGTATGTTTGCTCTAAAATACCTATATGCACACAAATCATCTGTAATTTTTCGAAACAATTTTCGTGACACTTCGTTGCAGATGCGATTATCTTACTTCAACATTATTATACTTGCACATTTGGGCAACGATGACGTTAGCAACCCGCAATTACACCCCCTATCGACGAACGAACCATTTCTTTCTATATTTGTCTTCTGTCAACAACACCGACTACGGAACCTCCTGAAAGTTCTTCGATTGTGGTCATTGCCGCTGGGTCTAGTTCAGCCGTTGCTCTTGCTGTAGCTGTTATCATCATCTTCCTCATCACCAGGAAACGACGGATGCAATCGACTGGATGTCGGTAATCACGAAGCGAAATTGTAACTCTGCATGAAGTGTCCATACACACAACTGGTTCAATCGGCGATACAGTGGGTTATATTTACAATTGAAGGGCATAATGCCACTCTCCCTACTCAATTTTTTTTATGGAGCTGGCTTGTTAAGAAATAATGTGTTGAAATAAGTATAATATTAGTCGGTATATGCATCACCTCGAATTCTATCGCCGATACGAAATGATACTTTTCTAAATTATTTTTGTCAGTACTACAAAAATATGTTTTCAATATCATAGCTAGGTATCTCAACATTCGTGTTAAACAGAAAAAAATCCGAAGTCGGGCCCAAACGCGCGTGTGTCTGATTTCTGGGTGAATGAATGATGGAACTATAATATTAATATGCCAACCAGCCGGATCAACGTAACATTGCAGGTATTCGTGTTTATGCAGGGTGCCGTAAGGTTTTTTTGAAATTCTAAAAATAGTATTTGACTCGAACAATGCTGGCCTGTTGTCACGCATGGTCACATGGAGCGCTAGACTTTGTTAAATACGTAGATCACCGGTCAATGGGAGCATGCTACCGGGACGAAATTCACAGCTGATAAATTGGCCTTGGGCATTCCTGTGGTAACACAGAAGCGTCGCCGTGCTCCGTTGCCGCGGTGTTACCGTGGTACTTTTGTATTTTTGAGGTGGCCTGTACATCTGTATATATCTGAAGAGAACAAATATATAAAGCATGACTGATTTCAAATTATGCTATAACAACCCAGAGAAAGTCAATGAGGGGATTTGTATGATCAATTAAATATGCGAGCGTTCCATAAAAATCAAGCACATATGCTCTTTTGCTTTTCTCTACGATACAACATTGTTACGCACCAGTTACCAACCTTCATTGTCATTGATCGTCATGGAGAACAATGGACGATATTAGCCTGCGAATGAATACGATTGAAAACTGATTCAAAACGGTCCTCATTACGGTAAATACCTAGTCAACCAATCCTACAATTGAATCCACTTAATATGTTTTTATTTATCATTTTAGGTGTAGATGATACAAAATGCCAGAAAGTGAGATCGGTGAGCCGTCATTGTGAGAACGGGACTTTCATGCCACATATCTCCTCAACTGTGGACTATGCGAACATTTATAACTCTTGGTGCCACAACTTATCTCCTGAAAGGGACCATGAAATCTACAAAGACGAAGCCTTGGCTGTTGATGGTGAACAAGAAAGGATAGATAATGCTTACCTGAAGATATCAAACGTTTGGAAAATCAGTCCAATAATATGATTTATACAGTAGCTTAGTTAAAGGTTGATCTGTTCATTTACCAATAAAGACGCCATTACGTAGCAAAATGCAAGTGAGTGAAACCCGTAACATTGAAAGTGGTGAGATGCTTTGTCGGTTGACACAGCTTTTTTTGTCAGGGGTGGAACCTTCTTGACGAGGTATGTTCTTTTCAAAAGCGATAAGAGAAGAAGCACTGCAGATATTATCGATCACAGAAAAACTATTTTTTTCTGAAAGCTTGTCACGATCCGAGAAGGACGCCTGTTTTGATTCTGAAAAATACACGGTCGTATAGGGATCAGGAACACACGAGTAGGATAGCTATAAATGCAACAGGGTGATGATTGGCAGATTACTTATTGGTATTATCATTGATTTATGGTATTCATTTTGCATTCCTTGGGAGACAGCCATATTAAGCAGCGTTTATATCTATTCTTTGGAATATAACTAAAGATTATTGCACAATATGGTACCATGTCCAATACGACTGAAGAAAGAGGACAGTAGTAGTAAGAGACGGGGGGTTCAGAAACACCCAGTTCGCGGAGCTATTACTTAAATACTAGAGAAACGCCGCCATCTTGTTGCGGGGCGGGCGTGAGAGACGGGGGGTTCCGAAACCCCCAGTTCGCGGAGCTATTACTCCGCCGCGTTGGTGCGGTGTCGGCGCGGTGTCGCCGCGGGCGCCGTTCGTCGACGAATCGGCGACGCGTGACTAATGCGGTTCGCCCGCAGGCACGTGACTCGCGGTGTAATTACAGCCTATCGGCCTATCTTCAAGACTCCACCATAGCTAGATCACCATAAGTAGACCACCCTGTCCCCATAAATAGGTCGCCATATAGTCGTATGGCCTTATATAATCGGGGTGGTAGGTAGAGACTATCTTTGTAACTAGGTGAGTAGGTCGAGGTGTCGTCAAGGGTCAGATGATCAACTGATAACATAACCAATGCGTATATAAAGACTTCTCGTGCGCTTCTCACTTTATTCTACGACTGTCGCACCTGTATAAGCCGATATGTATAGACTAATGAGTAACCTTTACGCTTTAGTGAGCGGTGAAGGAAATTCTCCTCGAGTAACATTTCAACGTATACGGCATAATGGGCAGATTATAAAACCTTATGGCGTTGCCATACGACTGACGAGAGATGGGTGGTTTTCATTCAAACAATTCCTGCCTAGAGTGGATAGAATGATTCAGGCTAAAGAGACGATTGAAACTCCATTCAAGCTACAAGATAATATATACATAAGCACTGCAGCGTATGAAGGGGAATGGCTCGTCCACATAAGAGAGTGGTACCTAAAATCACCAACCAGCGAGTTGAAACCGGGTCGGAACGGACACACGCTGAACACGAAAGGCTGGGATATGTTGAAAAAACTCATTCCTATCATTGAGACCAACATGATTGAAATAGAACAGCGTTCCGTCAGCAACGAACTCAACAAGTCTATCACAGGACCAATTCTCCCACCTAAACCAGTTGGATCTGCCGCGAGTGATCTACCGAGCGAAAATTTGGTGAATGATAATGGCGGATATTCATACGATGAAGCGGACGGTGTCTCTATGTGCGGCATTTTACACCGCAACCAAATGGAACAGTTGTATTGTGACACGTGCAATCCCTTTGGGGCTGGACTACTTCAGCGATGAAAACTCGAACAATGTGAACATTAGAAGAAAGACTGTTCCTATTTCGTCATTCATATATGGGACTTCATAACGTTAAACATTTTTTCCTAACCCTTCACGCTATTAATGGAAGGCTTCGTATAATATGTGAGACTTGTGTATACCGTTATTAACTGCAAGACTGGTCGATCTCGGTTAAAATCAAATCGGTTAACGGAATTTCTCCTATTTGTTCGGGTATTCCCCCGTGCTACGTCGTATGACGCCACAGCCAATGGTGAACGGTTGCACAATCCCGACGCTATGTTGTACAATTCACCTGATTTCACTATCATCTGATATAGAACAAAGAATTTCCATGACGTATAATCAATATGACACCAATGAGAAAATAATCATGACAGCAGTGAGGACAAATTCTGCCGAATCAACGTTATTGTTCAATATTCTGCAATATTGAGCCAATGCCGCATTTTCATGTATAACCTATTCCCCTATTTACTCATTCTGTCAGTTGTATTAAAGGTTTTCAGTTTATACCGTCACATTTCTGTGTGCGTTTTCAATACTACTAGTGTATACCCATATTCTACTACAGCACGTTGTCAATTGAAAACTGTATACAATGTTTACAGCTTATACGTGTATATTTTTCTGGAAAACATTTCGAAAGTCTGTCGACATTGCATTTTTCGACTATTGTATATAAGCCATCATGTCCTATACGAACATGCAACAATCTCTGACCATCTTACTTTACAGGTAAAGCACTTCAAGTTTGTCACCTGAACATATTATGTCAAACTGTACCCTTGATATATTCACGTTTGTCTATCACAATACCAAAGTAACCTCCTCAACATAGTCTACGTCACTGTAATGTGTCAGCGGTCATCAAACATTTTTTTACCCCGTGAAAATCTCAACTTTATGTCTAATGTAAGAATTAATAGAGCGTGCCATTCTCTCGTACTCTACAGATTTGCGAGTTCAACGTATGAAAGTCTCGTTAACGATCTATAATCGACTTTAGGCCAAATGACATGAAGGAGAGGTCAACCTCATTAGTTCCGCCCGACTGGAATTGAATACGACACTCTGTTCACAGTTTATACAATCTTGAGACAAGTTTGAAAGCGCTGAACTAGAACTTCGGGGTCATAAATTAGCCTTTAAACTTGTGCAAGGTGTAAAATAGTGAATAAAACAGCATAACCAGTGTCTTTTTGTTGATAAAATATTTGATGTTATTATTAACGTCAAAGCTTTATGGAGGCACAGCTGGAAACTGGAAATGATCTTCTTCAATCAACTTTCAGTGACAGATATAGACTATGAGGAAGCACTCAGACAGACGATTAAGATGCGGAAATGCTTATTCGATAAGTTGATTGATGACGGTGATAGCGAGGACTCCGAATAAAGATCCCAGTGGAAATATTCGTACATAAACATTGAATGGAAGGCTAGATATCGAAATGATACCCGCAACAATGGAGATGTATTTCATATAAGCAGTTTTCTCCCATTATTTGCTCAGTGCTATGAGTTGATGAATAAAGCGATTATTTAGTAATCTTCGTATTGCTTTGCCCCTATTTTATACTAGTCACATAATTCCTCCTCCTCCTCCTCCTCCTCCTCCTCTCCCTCCTCCTCCTCCTCACACACACACACACACACACACACACACACACACACACACACAACCTCCTCCTCGGGCAAAAGTGTCTTTTACCATTATGTCTATTTTGGTCGGACAGGAATCGATTTCTGATAAACTAGAAATCATTGGCGTTATTGTACGCGTGTGAATTTTGGGCGTATGAATGTTTAGCACGCCATAGCATGAACATCAACAGTCGAAAATTGAATAACACGGGACCAACTCTAGAACAGGACTGGTGTTCAGAGAATATATATATATATATATTATTTTGTTATCGAGAACGAGTGTAAATGTTAATAGTTAAAATAGTGAGCAATGGCGATGTTTGGATGTGTTCGGATGAGTTGTCTGATTAAGAATTCGCAAAAAAGCGAATTCAGGGCGATTGCACGCTCGAATAGAAATCCATGTCACCACGGACATCGGCAGCGCTTCTCGAGAAAGCTCGTGTACGGATATGCCGGGAAAACTTACCTTCTATCGCGGGGACAAACTGTTTGAGTTGATTTCCCAGTTTTCAACAACAGTCTCGCCCTAAGAAGGTACCATTTTCGTACACGCAGTAATCGCCTCAGACGTCGTAATGCGCTTTTGTTAAATGAGCACGTAGTATAACCGATTTACTTTCCTTAACATGACAATAATCCTCTAAAATGGGGACTGCACCGATTGTACATTATCTCCTTTTCCTTGGGTGAACAAACATTTGTAGGATTTCATACTATGGGTCGACTTAGGACCGTTTTTCAATACAGAGTTAACTTGTTCATGGTATTGCATGAACAGTTAGAGGGGGGTCCGCTTTAGCGTTAAAGCCTAATGTATGTAAGTGTGTAGTTTACACATATCGTATTTCGCTTTCACGAAATTAATGCACTCACCGTCGAAGGTCCCACATGCGCGTCGTTTCGAGGGCGATCGCCAGGGGCTCGTGATATTAACATTGTTTGAATCCGGCCCACAAGTCTGTTGTCGGATTCGTTCCAATCCGCAGTCCCATACTTTTGTGAGACCGTTCACGAATTCGTCTTCGTCCCAGCTGAAATAGGTACAAATGGGAGTCATACACTTTACGTTATCAAAGCACCCTGGAGTAGAATAGTCATAAGATTCAAATCTGACTTATCCCCCGAAAATTCCTAACATGACTCGGTATAACATCGTATGACGTTGTCGTACAACGCGCCTCTCTCTCGGCTATCGAACGGCGTTAGATTCATCCCCGTAACCCTTCCCGTTCCCAAGATATTGAGATTTTTCCGAAATTCGTGCGATTCATCTTGTGACGTCACTATGACGTCACCGTGGTAATCCAACGACGCGTCTCTCTCCTGGCTATCCAACGACGTAAGTTTCATCGCAGTAGCCCTTCCCGTTCCAGAGATATTGAGATTCTAATGAATTTAAAAAAAAAAAATTAAAAAAAAAAAAAGAATCGAAAATTTTTTTTGGTCGAAAACGGAATTTCCAAGCTTTAGGTAAACAATTATACATTCTACCTATTTATCGAGTATATTTTTAATGAAGTGTAAGGGGAAACATATACGTCTCGGGTCAGCGAACCAACCAGTCGTGCATGACGAAGTATATATCAAACATGACTACAAGTGTCCTCGGGCTACAACTGCTCGTGCGTGACGAAGTCTATCTTTGTAACACTCATAATACCATACACACCTTTGTAATATATATCTAGCCGGATAGTGGGCTTTAGGGCAGCATCCTTTTGTTTGTCACTTTAGCCGACCCCATAGCTTGGCTAAGCCTATCCGTATGCAGTACCTATGTGCATGTTTGCCTAGGAATTGTGATAATCTTGTTTGTACATGGCACCGTTTTTTAACAAACATTGATTTATGTATATATATTTTTATGTTTCTGTATGTATTCATGTATGGAAATAAAATAAAGTAAGATAAGATTCGCTTGACAGCTCAGGTCTCATTGAGAATGGTGTCATACACGTCCTGATCATGATTAAAGCGTGTTTGGACTTGCAGAAACTAGTAAAAAAGTGCGCTTGATAAGCACGGTGTAAATGTCTGGAGGACTAGTATGGTATAATGTCACCTAGGGTTGTAATAAATCATAAATCGCCTTGTATGGCGGAGTATCAAAAGCATCATAATATTATAAAATCCCGCTGCTAGTTGGCAGACTTTGCTATGACGTCAGGGGGTATCGCCACTAACTCTATTTCACGGTTCCGGTGAGTTAGAGATCTCAATGAACAAATCGGCGCACCTTAGATTGAATTAACTTCGCGGTTAAGCCGCTGAGGATGTCCATTTGGATACTCTTCCTATATTAATGAGGAAATTTCCTATACCCATGTATGGAAAAACTTCACATAGTATAATTTTAGCAATAGGCTCTTAACCTATGAGGAAAAACAAATGTGCTGAAAAGCTTACCCATAATAATCGTTCGAAGGTAGTCCTCTGTCCATCCTGTTCAATCCGAGTATGTCTTTTCAACACTGTCACAACAAGCTATTTTACATTAAGAGCAAGGTTTTATCACGCGAGTGTTCAGCTTTTGATGTCAAGCTCCTTAAATATACCATTGGTTGAGTCTGAAAATAGAACTGATGTCACCTTCGAAGCAACGATTCGAGAACACCACGGGAAATTCATCACCAGTGTGGAAGATGTGTGTCAGTTTTAATTAAAAATCATTCGTGCGAGACGTAGTATCGTTTTATAATAGAGTAAAACAAGGCCATATATGTCCTCCGGCTGTGGACACGGTTGGGTGAACAGACGTTGAACATCGCAAACACTCCTCAAGCTATAGCTAACATTGAACCATGTGGTGTGCACATGCTACCCATAATAATCGTTTGAAGGTAGTCCATCCTGTCCATCCGAGTATGTCTTTTCAACACTGTCACAACAAGCTATTTTACATTAAGAGCAAGGTTTTATCACGCGAGTGTTCAGCTTTTGATGTCAGGCTCCTTAAATATACCATTAGTCGAGTCTGAAAATAGAACTGATGTCACCTTCGAAGGGCAAATATACGATTCGAGAACACCACGAGAAATTCATCACCAGTGTGGAAGATGAGTGTGAGTTTTAATTAAAAATCATTCGTGCGAGACGTAGTATCGTTTTATAATAGAGTAAAACAAGGCCATATATGTCCTCCGGCTGTGGACACGGTTGGTTGAACAGACGATGAACATCGCAAACACTCCTCAAGCTATAGCTAACATTGAACCATGTGGTGTGCACATGCACCTGTGCCATGTGTATCGGTATTCTCAACGTGAGTGGTGAAATGCGAGTTTTCTGTCCATTTATAAGAGCTTTCCCCACATACGTGACTCTTATAATATGACATTAATAAACGATGAGTCTCGCGAGCCCGCCAACCTGGTCAAACATATATTTATATATCCCACAGAGCTCGACATTTCCACAGATTGACCGCGTTTATTATACCGTATAGACGAGTCCTGAAGGTTCGTCGATAGGCTATAATTACACCGTGAGTCACGCGAACACCGCGAACCGGGGGTCGATCGACGATTATATCCTCGGGCGAGTTTCGTAAATAGCCGACCTAGAACACCGCATTAGTCACGCTCCGCCGGCGAACCGGGGCGACCGCGCGATGGATGTCATATTATAAGAGTCACGTATGTGGGGGAAAGCTCTTATAAATGGACAGAAAACTCGCATTTCACCACTCACGTTGAGAATACCGATACACATGGCACAGGTGCATGTGCACACCACATGGTTCAATGTAAGCTATAGCTTGAGGAGTGTTTGCGATGTTCATCGTCTGTTCAACCAACCGTGTCCACAGCCGGAGGACATATATGGCCTTGTTTTACTCTATTATAAAACGATACTACGTCTCGCACGAATGATTTTTAATTAAAACTCACACTCATCTTCCACACTGGTGATGAATTTCTCGTGGTGTTCTCGAATCGTATATTTGCCCTTCGAAGGTGACATCAGTTCTATTTTCAGACTCGACTAATGGTATATTTAAGGAGCCTGACATCAAAAGCTGAACACTCGCGTGATAAAACCTTGCTCTTAATGTAAAATAGCTTGTTGTGACAGTGTTGAAAAGACATACTCGGATGGACAGGATGGACTACCTTCAAACGATTATTATGGGTAGCATGTGCACACCACATGGTTCAATGTTAGCTATAGCTTGAGGAGTGTTTGCGATGTTCATCGTCTGTTCACCCAACCGTGTCCACAGCCGGAGGACATATATGGCCTTGTTTTACTCTATTATAAAACGATACTACGTCTCGCACGAATGATTTTTAATTAAAACTGACACACATCTTCCACACTGGTGATGAATTTCCCGTGGTGTTCTCGAATCGTTGCTTCGAAGGTGACATCAGTTCTATTTTCAAACTCAACTAATGGTATATTTAAGGAGCTTGACATCAAAAGCTGAACACTCGCGTGATAAAACCTTGCTCTTAATGTAAAATAGCTTGTTGTGACAGTGTTGAAAAGACATACTCGGATTGGACAGGATGGACAGAGGATTACCTTCGAACGATTATTATGGGTAAGCTTTTCAGCACATTTGTTTTTCCTCATAGGTTAAGAGCCTATTGCTAAAATTATACTATGTGAAGTTTTTCCATACATGGGTATAGGAAATTTCCTCATTAATATAGGCAGAGTATCCAAATGGACATCCTCAGCGGCTTAACCGCGAAGTTAATTAATGATTTATTACAACCCTAGGTGACATTATACCATACTAGTCCTCCAGACATTTACACCGTGCTTATCAAGCGCACTTTTTTACTAGTTTCTGCAAGTCCAAACACGCTTTAATCATGATCAGGACGTGTATGACACCATTCTCAATGAGACCTGAGCTGTCAAGCGAATCTTATCTTACTTTACTTTATTTCCATACACGAATACATACAGAAACATAAAAATATATATACATACATCAATGTTTGTTAAAAAACGATGCCATGTACAAACAAGATTATCACAATTCCTAGGCAAACATGCACATAGGTACTGCATACGGATAGGCTTAGCCAAGCTATGGGGTCGGCTAAAGTGACAAACAAAAGGATGCTGCCCTAAAGCCCACTATCCGGCTAGATATATATTACAAAGGTGTGTATGGTATTATGAGTGTTACAAAGATAGACTTCGTCACGCACGAGCAGTTGTAGCCCGAGGACACTTGTAGTCATGTTTGATATATACTTCGTCATGCACGACTGGTTGGTTCGCTGACCCGAGACGTATATATTTCCCCTTACACTTCATTAAAAATATACTCGATAAATAGGTAGAATGTATAATTGTTTACCTAAAGCTTGGAAATTCCGTTTTCGACCAAAAAATTTTTCGATTTTTTTTTTTTTAATTTTTTTTTGAAACTCATTAGAATCTCAATATCTCTGGAACGGGAAGGGCTACTGCGATGAAACTTACGTCGTTGGATAGCCAGGAGAGAGACGCGTCGTTGGATTACCACGGTGACGTCATAGTGACGTCACAAGATGAATCGCACGAATTTCGGAAAAATCTCAATATCTTGGGAACGGGAAGGGTTACGGGGATGAATCTAACGCCGTTCGATAGCCGAGAGAGAGGCGCGTTGTACGACAACGTCATACGATGTTATAGCGAGTCATGTTAGGAATTTTCGGGGGATAAGTCAGATTTGAATCTTATGACTATTCTACTCCAGGGTGCTTTGATAACGTAAAGTGTATGACTCCCATTTGTACCTATTTCAGCTGGGACGAAGACGAATTCGTGAACGGTCTCACAAAAGTATGGGACTGCGGATTGGAACGAATCCGACAACAGACTTGTGGGCCGGATTCAAACAATGTTAATATCACGAGCCCCTGGCGATCGCCCTCGAAACGACGCGCATGTGGGACCTTCGACGGTGAGTGCATTAATTTCGTGAAAGCGAAATACGATATGTGTAAACTACACACTTACACACATTAGGCTTTAACGCTAAAGCGGACCCCCCTCTAACTGTTCATGCAATACCATGAACAAGTTAACTCTGTATTGAAAAACGGTCCTAAGTCGACCCATAGTATGAAATCCTACAAATGTTTGTTCACCCAAGGAAAAGGAGATAATGTACAATCGGTGCAGTCCCCATTTTAGAGGATTATTGTCATGTTAAGGAAAGTAAATCGGTTATACTACGTGCTCATTTAACAAAAGCGCATTACGACGTCTGAGGCGATTACTGCGTGTACGAAAATGGTACCTTCTTAGGGCGAGACTGTTGTTGAAAACTGGGAAATCAACTCAAACAGTTTGTCCCCGCGATAGAAGGTAAGTTTTCCCGGCATATCCGTACACGAGCTTCCTCGAGAAGCGCTGCCCATGTCCATGGTGACATGGATTTCGATTCGAGCGTGCAATCGCCCTGAATTCGCTTTTTGCGAATTCTTAATCAGACAACTCATCCGTACACATCCAAACATCGCCATTGTTCACTATTTTAACTATTAACATTTACACTCGTTCTCGATAACAAAATAATATATATATATATATATATATTCTCTGAACACCAGTCCTGTTCTAGAGTTGGTCCCGTGTTATTCAATTTTCGACTGTTGATGTTCATGCTATGGCGTGCTAAACATTCATACGCCCAAAATTCACACGCGTACAATAACGCCAATGATTTCTAGTTTATCAGAAATCGATTCCTGTCCGACCAAAATAGACATAATGGTAAAAGACACTTTTGCCGGAGGAGGAGGTGTGTGTGTGTGTGTGTGTGTGTGTGTGTGTGTGAGGAGGAGGAGGAGGGAGAGGAGGAGGAGGAGGAGGAGGAGGAGGAGGAATTATGTGACTAGTATAAAATAGGGGCAAAGCAATACGAAGATTACTAAATAATCGCTTTATTCATCAACTCATAGCACTGAGCAAATAATGAGAGAAAACTGCTTATATGAAATACATCTCCATTGTTGTGGGTATCATTTCGATATCTAGCCTTCCATTCAATGTTTATGTACGAATATTTCCACTGGGATCTTTATTCGGAGTCCTCGCTATCACCGTCATCAATCAACTTATCGAATAAGCATTTCTGCATCTTAATCGTCTGTCTGAGTGCTTCCTCATAGTCTATGTCTGTCACTGAAAGTCGATTGAAGAAGATCATTTCCAGTTTCCAGCTGTGCCTCCATAAAGCTTTGACGTTAATAATAACATCAAATATTTTATCAACAAAAAGACACTGGTTATGCTGTTTTATTCACTATTTTACACCTTGCACAAGTTTAAAGGCTAATTTATGACCCCGAAGTTCTAGTTCAGCGCTTTCAAACTTGTCTCAAGATTGTATAAACTGTGAACAGAGTGTCGTATTCAATTCCAGTCGGGCGGAACTAATGAGGTTGACCTCTCCTTCATGTCATTTGGCCTGTAGTCGATTATAGATCGTTAACGAGACTTTCATACGTTGAACTCGCAAATCTGTAGAGTACGAGAGAATGGCACGCTCTATTAATTCTTACATTAGACATAAAGTTGAGATTTTCACGGGGTAATAAAATGTTTGATGATCGCTGACACATTACAGTGACGTAGACTATGTTGAGGAGGTTACTTTGGTATTGTGATAGACAAACGTGAATATATCAAGGGTACAGTTTGACATAATATGTTCAGGTGACAAACTTGAAGTGCTTTACCTGTAAAGTAAGATGGTCAGAGATTGTTGCATGTTCGTATAGGACATGATGGCTTATATACAATAGTCGAAAAATGCAATGTCGACAGACTTTCGAAATGTTTTCCAGAAAAATATACACGTATAAGCTGTAAACATTGTATACAGTTTTCAATTGACAACGTGCTGTAGTAGAATATGGGTATACACTAGTAGTATTGAAAACGCACACAGAAATGTGACGGTATAAACTGAAAACCTTTAATACAACTGACACAATGAGTAAATAGGGGAATAGGTTATACATGAAAATGCGGCATTGACTCAATATTGCAGAATATTGAACAATAACGTTGATTCGGCAGAATTTGTCCTCACTGCTGTCATAATTATTTTCTCATTGGTGTCATATTGATTATACGTCATGGAAATTCTTTGTTCTATATCAGATGATAGTGAAATCAGGTGAATTGTACAACATAGCGTCGGGATTGTGCAACCGTTCACCATTGGCTGTGGCGTCATACGACGTAGCACGGGGGAATACCCGAACAAATAGGAGAAATTCCGTTAACCGATTTGATTTTAACCGAGATCGACCAGTCTTGCAGTTAATAACGGTATACACAAGTCTCACTTATTATACGAAGCCTTCCATTAATAGCGTGAAGGGTTAGGAAAAAATGTTTAACGTTATGAAGTCCCATATATGAATGACGAAATAGGAACAGTCTTTCTTCTAATGTTCACATTGTTCGAGTTTTCATCGCTGAAGTAGTCCAGCCCCAAAGGGATTGCACGTGTCACAATACAACTGTTCCATTTGGTTGCGGTGTAAAATGCCGCACATAGAGACGCTGTCCGCTTCATCGTATGAATATCCGCCATTATCATTCACCAAATTTTCGCTCGGTAGATCACTCGCGGCAGATACAACTGGTTTAGGTGGGAGAATTGGTCCTGTGATAGACTTGTCGAATTCGTTGCTGACGGAACGCTGTTCTATTTCAATCATGTTGGTCTCAATGATAGGAATGAGTTTTTTCAACATATCCCAGCCTTTCGTGTTCAGCGTGTGTCCGTTCCGACCCGGTTTCAACTCGCTGGTTGGTGATTTTAGGTACCACTCTCTTATGTGGACGAGCCATTCCCCTTCATACGCTGCAGTGCTTATGTATATATTATCTTGTAGCTTGAATGGAGTTTCAACCGTCTCTTTAGCCTGAATCATTCTATCCACTCTAGGCAGGAATTGTTTGAATGAAAACCACCCATCTCTCGTCAGTCGTATGGCAACGCCATAAGGTTTTATAATCTGCCCATTATGCCGTATACGTTGAAATGTTACTCGAGGAGAATTTCCTTCACCGCTCACTAAAGCGTAAAGGTTACTCATTAGTCTAT
>JAVTVY010007093.1:0-42182 GCA_036873755.1 Hanleya hanleyi
AAGCATAGTTCACCATTTTGACCGAGTGCTCCACTCGTAAACTGAAGTTTTAATTACACAGCTACATTAACGTATGGTTGACTGAAATAATTCAGTTAATACTATCAGTACATCAGCCTTTCCGTAGAACCATTCATTCGGTGTACCGCAGCTTTTGTACTCCCCCTAATCGCTTCTGCGCCAAACAACCGCAAAACAGCGATATGGATGTAGCTCGACCACACAATACCGAACAAAGTGGCTGTTGACGAATACTATTGTCAAGAGGAATAGTCTCCCTTGTGTTGGCTATTAATCATATATGCTCACATACGGATCGATGAATTGAACAACAGATGCCACAACACCCTTCAAGATATGAACACTACATTTCTTCGAACGCTGAGACGAGGGGTTAATCTGAATATACATGTACGTCCTTGTTTAAGTAATTGTCACATTCGCCAGATTGACAGATTGTCTATGCAACTGATCCACCTGACCGAAACATTCCACAATTCCTGCAGGAATTTCTGAACTGGGCAAATTCCAAAATTCCGATTCTACAATCTAGCTATTGGCTGGATATATTATTAATCAAAACCTTTATCAAACTGGACCAAATGAACATTATCGGTGCTACAGTGTTTTGTTTATTTTGAGATTACAGTACGTGTCTCAGCATAGCCCAGATTCAAGAGCTGAAAATTGGTCGAGCCATATGTGGGATTCCTACCAGCGACCACCAGAATAAGGTACCCAACTGCCAGTAATATTTGTCGACGACCTAAACCACTCGGCCAACGTCGTAGTTTAGATCCCCGACATTTGTGCGGTTAGGCACCTTATTCTGGTGATCCCTGGTCCGAATCCCGCATGGGACTCGACCAATTTTCAACACTAGAATCTGTGCTATACTAAGACAGTGTAATCCCAAAATAACGAAAGTAATGCTATACGAGCACTTTCTAAATGACAAAAAGGATGTTCATAAGAGGTACTAACAGCTGTTGAATTAATTCTCTTGAGATCTGTACATAGACATAGTCTAAATACATAAATACAAAATATAGCGGGGACCAACCATGATCCTCTAAAAAATAAAACTATAGTCACCATCGATCAGAGGAATCAATCAGGCGTGAGGCAGTATAATATACTACAAGCTAGCAACATTCGCTCATTAAAAGATTAAATAGCGCAATACGGTCAAGTCAAATTCCAGCGTTTTTGTAGGATTATCCCCGCACTCTCGTTGGTCGCAACCACATGACCATTGAACAAAATTATGCCCATAAATACATTTTAGTACCAAGATTTTCAAAACAAATTTCGACATCAGTACATGCAATAGAAATTAGAAGTACTAGCGATGCAATGGGCCGCTACGAGGGCATATAGGTCACCATGTAATTCCTATTTACGATTAACGATCACCGATTTAATATTTTACAATTTTGAAACTCCAGGAAACAGATTGAAGGATAACATGTTCACTAAATTTTAGGCTTTACGTGGGGAGATACATTTACATCTCTTCAATTGTTTCATTGCACTTATCCAGTACCAACAGACTTCAAGGCACCTCCATTTGCGAGAGCTGTACAATAGGATATGAATCTTGATTGTACGCCCAGTGATATCAGAGTGCGGAGTGAAATCATTTGTCTTCTGTTTCAAATCCCAGACCATGTGATGACAATAATATTATATACAGAAAAAAACACATACAATATATAGAAGATGATGTACATTGTAGATACACTTGGCAGTACTTTGGCAGATTAAGCTATCACAGTCCTCAAACTCATTCCAGATAAACACTTCATGATACTATTTTATTATAATCCACACCTTGGTCAACTGATGTGGATATATATGATTAACTCGGCAATGATTCGGACGTTTTCATGATCTTTTTACTGTATTTCTTTACCCGCAATATTTTTCCAACCATACAACATATTCTTAAATAATTTATGGTAATATATATGAGTCTCTTAGTAGAATATATAGATTTATATAGATTACGGTAATTCAATTCAAGGACAACGCCGTATTGAAAACACAATGTGGACGACGGCTATCCACAGAATGCAGGATCTGATGCTCGTTTTCATACATACGCCTCAGCATACATGTGCATGTGCCCCAGTCCAATTTTGACACCAATTTTCTATCGTTTATTGTACATACTTATAACATAGGAAAACACAATTTGGGTGTGGCCAGCCCCACCCTTTGGGACTCAATGCAAAATAATTCTCTGCCATTCTCCGAAGCAAGAATTTACAATGGCGTATACAGTGTACCTCTACATCACGTTGTTATCGAGTTATGGGACAACACATTTTGGACGAGAGCAATCTGCTGAATGTATGATTGATTCTTGTAGTTGACGTAGTTATCGTGCGTGTCGATAATATACATTATCACGTTAAACAATATATGGGCGTGGCCATCCCCGCTCTCCCAGGGCCCGGTCCATAATAGTTCTATAGATGAATACTGTTCGAATGTCGTATATACTATATCTCTACGTCGCGTGGTTATCGAGTTATAAAAGCACAGATAGACAGGCAGACAGATAGTCAGATTTTACGGTTTTAATGGTAATGTACAAATCCTTTTCACATACTTGCTGAATGTATGATTTGATGAACGTATATGACATTTTCCTCCATCTCTCGGAATTTCGTGTGCTTACAATAATAGTCTACCTGATTTCAATTACAATAACACGATCATAAACATACCCAGTCGGAGAAAACCTGTCTCTAGCCACATGGCTCCCTTTATATGTGGTAAATCGTGCATACCGATAATACACTTATAACATAGAAAAACAATATATGGGCGTAGCCATCCCCCACCCTCGGGTCCAGGTCCAGAATAGACTTTTTTTCACTCTCCTGTTTAATAACTTTCGAATGGTATATATATTGTATCTACGCCGCTTGGTTGTCGAGTTATAGAAAAAACATCGACTGACGGACATTACACTTTCAAACGCGAAAAATATGTGGCTATGGTACAAATTGGATAATGGTTCGAAAACCATTACTTTGTAGAAGTTAAATAAAATATACGTTTTCAATGGAAAATATAGGTTCGAGGAAATGGAACAAATACTTGCTGTGACAAAGATTCCACCACGTCGGCCGGATACAAAACAAAATAAATCTTACATAATGATAACAGCTGTGGGGTATTTGAGGTGGCAATTGCCTCTCGTCATACACAGTGTTACATTTTGGCAGAGCCGTATGCACATTTATGTTGCTCGTGATACAAACAAATACAATATTATGAAGTGAATATACTTTCCTAGTTATAGATAATAAAGTAACAGCTTCATATACAGATTTTTTTACTAAAAGACTTGAATATTATTCTCTCAATTCTTTGTAAAAAGGAATTATCTAAAGAAATTATCTTCAGTTGCATTCTTCTCACACTTCTCACACATTCGATCTTCTCGGTCTAATCTCCTTCTACCAACAATTTCTATTTTAATTTATGAGATGATCTTCCGAGTGCTATTCTGTTACATAAATTTGTAATTTTTGACAAATAGTCTTCATGAGTACAATGTGGTTTAAAATACTCACGAAGGGTTAATCTTGGCGACTGTTATTCGGCGCGTCATTCAGTTAAAAATATATCATTTGACCTAATTTTAAAATCCGGGTCTAATGACTGTGGATATGGGTATATGATAACTACACAACAGTTGTTTGACTAATCTAACCCAGTCAGCAACACCACTCATAGATAGTAACTTCATATTAGAACATTCACCAGTACACAGTTATCCGATTGCATAATGTTCACCCAATATTTCACTATTGGCACTAGACTATTATTTTGCAATGTCTGGCGACCTAGTCCCCCGTCCCCCATGGCTACGGCTGCATTTTGGGAAGACATGTTCACTCTAAACAATGGCTTCAAATTTTGCGATTTACCCGTTCAACTGTAAGTGATGGATGGAAACCCCACCCCATGTCAATAATTTAATGCTGACCCAAGAAAGGCGCCAAACGAAATCGCAGGTATATATTTTTAATCCAGAGTATGCTTGTTTTCATTACACATTGAGCGATTCGAGGCTTCAAGGCCTTTCGCTGCTAAAGTTTATTGAGTAACAGAAAATTTACAGTTTTTTTTGGAAGTACTAGCACTTAATATGTTAACGAATTAACAGCATCGATAGTTTGGTCATTTATAAACTCACGTTTCATTTGGCTATCTTTTTTCGTCTTTTTTCTGTATTTTTGCCGTCTCATCAAGATCACATTCATTACTGTATTTCGATGCAATGTATAAAGCATTTTGTAAGTCTCCTACCGTTTCAGAGAACAAGACTAGGTCATCTGCATATAAATTAGATCGAAAGATAGTTCATTCAATTTCAAACAAATCACTTGATTCGGTTACCAAATAATTTTCCAAGCCATCAATAAATAATGTAAACAATACCGGTGATAACACCTCTCCTTGTCTCAGTCTTCATTGGTAATCTGTTTTTACACCCATATGATATAAACATACGATAACGGCATAATATATAACATCTTACCCTTGATACCAAGTTTATACAATTCTACAGTGCCAACTACCTGCCTAAATCCATACTGTGTTTCTGATCAAATATGACAATTATCGCGTCATTTTGGTGTGAAAGCGTATACGTACTCGTGTTGGAGAGACAGTGATTCGATGAAACTAATCGGGTTAGAGGATTATAATTGGATATATGAAGTGATTCAGAGCAATTGAAACCGGAAAACTATTTATTAATTAATATGGAGATTGCTTACCTTATAAGCATTTCAACTCGGGCTTCTATTAATTTCCGCTTGATTCCCTTCCAAGACTTCCCTAGCCTGAAAATATCTCGGGCACTCAAAGTTAAATTATGGTTGGATTTCGGCGGAGGAGGCGGTGTCTTTGTGGTATGGTGATCATCTTGTTCATGTGGCCGTAGTGGCGCAGAGAAACACGAGAAGATAGCCCCCATTGTTCGCTGTTCTGGTAAACAGTGACTAGATTACACATAAATAACCACAGAACGCGTCCGAAAATATTAACTCGATTCAGAACTTGGAACCTCCCTTGGCTCTTCCTGATAACATACGTTATGCATCTTCAGCTGATTGGTGTTTTCAAAATCACCCGACAAAACACATATTTATTCTAATATTTCGTTGAATTTATCACACGATCAGACCCGATACAGTTCCGGAAACAACACCAAGTTTGTCTAGATCATGTATGATATATTATGCTGGGTCTTGCGCAATACATGCTCCACCCCGATAACCCAAGTATGCCTGGTCTATGTGTATGTGATAACAGAGACTGTATCCTTTAAAATTAACAAGCTACATGTAGATATTTGTATATCTGACTGCTATAATATAATTAAAAATGCGCCGATAATCTTTTTTCCATTAACACATCGGTTAAAGGTACTTTCTCTTCAATTTCTCTGTTTTGGCGTTCCCGCTCGACCTTCTTCGCTGTCTGTCTCACCCAGAGCCTTTCTTGTAAGTGTAATAAAATCACATTCCCAAACGTGCACTTATAAAACATAGTTAACCGGCAGGGTTTATTTGCTCCTATGGAAGTAATGTAACCGATGCTCGTTGATACATACTTGTTAGGCATGTCAGAAATAGGGATTCTAGCAAAATTATTTTTCTGCCCGTTTTTTTTTCAGGATTGGACAATGGTGGTGTTGGAACACCTAGTTCGGCGTCTGTTGACAGTCGAGTCTTCGAGAGATTTATCGACTACACTTTGAGCAACGTGCCTGCTTGCACTAGAGTGTCGATGTACTGAGAATATACTGACATCAGCATGTGTGTGGTTCACCGTTAGTCAATGAAAAGATGACATCTTCGTGTCATCATGCAATCATAATATCCTCCCGGAAAAGTTGAGGCTTGTCTTCATGAGGCTAAGACTATTAAGACACATATCTTTAAAATTAAAGCCGTAATATCTGTCTGTCCGTCCGTACGTCTGTTTGTGTTTTTATAACTCGATAAGCACGCGATGTAGAGATAAAATACATACACACAGTTCGAAAGGTATTGACCCCGAGAGTGACATAGGCCTATTTTGGATTGGATCCCATGGATTAGGAGACGATCAAGCCCATATTGTGTTATCCTATGCTATATGTACATGTATATGCTCGACATACAGAGTAAGTCAAATGAAATCAATGCCGAACCCGGTGGTATACATGCATTCGGATGCTCTATTTAGTACGCCAATTACAAGCATCAACTCCTACATTCAACAGATTGCCGTCGTCCAAAATGTGTTGTTCCATAGCTCCATAACAACGTGATGTAGAGATACAATATATACGTCATTGTAAAGGTCTTGCTAAGGAAAATGACAGAGAACTATTCTTGGACCGAGTGTCAGAGGGTGGGGCTGATCACCCCCTAATTGTCTTTCCCTGTGTTATAAGTATATACGATAGACGATATAAAATTAGTGCCAAATTGATGAGGGGCAAATACACATGTATGCTGAGGCTTATGTATGAAAACGAGCATCAGATCCGGCATTCAATAGATAGCCGTCGTTCACATTGTGTTTTACAATACGTTGTTGGACTTGATTTAGCGTAAACTGTGTTACAGCTAGCTATGCTACTGTGGGACTAATAGTTTCGAGTAATAAATACAGTATCAAGATAATATAAACGTCCGAATCTTTGCCCAGTTATTGCTCAGCCCAGAGTATTGCCAAATATATCTACAATGTATATAAACTTTCTTTTGTATATTTCAATCTGCAAAATATCTATGTGGGTTTTTTTATATAATAATAGTGTAGTCGCATGGTCCCTGTCTTGAAACAAAATACAAATGATTTTAATTCGCCCTCCGATATACATCAACAATTCCTGAATCATGAACCCGATCCATATCTCAGTGGACAGCTCTCGCATGAAAGTATCTTGAAGGTTTATTTTTTGGGGTACTGGACAAGGGCAATGAAAAGCACTACTAAAGAGATTTAGATGTATTTCCACACAAAAATCCTGAAATTTACTGAACATTTTATACATTAGTCTGTTTCGTGTAGTTCCAAAATTGTACATATTTAATAGATGATCGTTATTCGTAAATATGGATTATATTGTTACCTACATGCCCACGTAGCGGTCTATTTCATCGCTAGTAGCTGTTAAAAACCATACGGAATTCTAGTCCAGCCTATTAAAGTACACTTGAGATAACGTGTTCCGACTTTAATCCATATCCCGATAACTGCCACATATCGCCTGTAATATCTGAAAATCGTTGATGCAATGCGCGATGATGTTGGTAGGTTCTCACGAAGGCGATAATATGTTATACAAAAAAACAGTGCACGTATTTTGAGATTTCTCATGGTAAATGCTAAAATGATTCAGATCTGGAAATGATATTGCTGGATGGGCACTGAACACACAATGACCGTTATGGCGCATAATGGATTTGATGCTACGGACTAAGAATAAGATAGAAACAACAATCTTATGATACTTAATTAAACAAAACTAGAGATGGAGAAAGGCAACTTTTGCTGTCATCCGATTGGGTGGACGTTGTTGACTACGGCGGAAGAGCTATACAAGGAAGGTCGCCATGTATGACACCAGTGATATAGATTCAGTGAGATTTGTAATGCTATTGTATCTGAGAAGTACATCATCCAGTCACATAAAGAATTATAAAATATAAATTATGTGTCGATACTGAAAACCTATTTGAAACATAAATAGACAAGAATAATAATATTCGGAATCACCGAGTGTTGATCCTGGATGTAGCCAACATGTAGCCTAATAGTTAAATGTAATATCAAATGAAAATAAATGAGAACTCTCGGAAAACTCTTATCATAAACTGATAAACTATAAATACCAAGTTTTTCTTAGGTGACAGGAGATTTAATTTCAAATTATCAGAAGGCTATAATTTATCTTTATAAGGCATTTCATTGCCAATTCAGCCAAGTCTATTTTTCTGTATTTTCTTACAAATAAACTCCCTGAGTAAGGCGGTAGCACGAAAAAGATAGCATTTGAGCTTCTAAGACTCTTAAATAAATGACAAATCTTTCATCAGAAACAGTAAATTAAATATCAAATGATCAGGCTGATAAGTTATGCAAATACGTCATGACTCCCATGTGCTTAGACATAGTTTAGCGATACAAAGCAGGGTAATTGAAATTTCAGTGAAGTCATGAGTACATAAACTTCCTGATGTGGAAGGCGGTAGTAAGGGAATACTACAATATAAAAATATATGCTCAGTGATATCTGAGTAGGAAGACATTCACAGAAAGAAATTATTTAACCATAAATAGCTGCTCTGCAAGTAAAATATAACATTATTTTTGTTTGCTTTATTGATGATGTGATTATTGCGTTGGATTCAATAGATAGCATTTGGGTTGTACCGTATGAATTACATAGCAACTTACTCATGATCAACTCAGAATTCATTACAGAAACAGCTTGAGAAAATCAGTTATATATATAATATATCCATGACATGTTACTGGGAGGCTGATATCGAAAACAAACAACATTGGACGAGTGTGTCCTGAACTTGGCATACAGAGATTTATTCCACACGACAAGTTAAAGCTTCCTGGGAAAATAGCGCCTGATGTTACCAGCAATTTGGCCAACCGATGCGGAGAACGCAAACGTGTGTTCGGAGACCTTATATCGCTATTTACACAGAGATTACTATCGTTCGAGTTTTAGTAGATCGCGTAGCAACTCTCAGGCACCTAGTGTGTTTGTTTGAAATCTGTTCTGTTTGCCAACGCGAGACCCAAGGACAGTCTGCTTGAGGTGGTAGTGGATTTGTACAGAAACTGAATTCCATAATTATTAAGGTACAGCTCATCTTTTACGTAAAGTGGGACACATTATTGGTTTTCAATATTGGAGATAGGATTGCAGAAATATGTATTTTGGGACACATTATTGATTTTCCATATTGAAGATGGGATTGCAGAAATAAGTATTTACTTATTTGTGAACCAAACCCCTCCAATATCAGGTGTTATTTGTTTCAAGTGTCAAATCTAGGATTTTAAACTCCGCTGAGTGCCACCCAAGTATATGTTATCACTTTTAGCCTCGAATTCGCATTGAGCAATTCCTCATCGATGAGAATCTTCAACCGTTCACAACCATCGACAATACCCACAGCACATGCTGGTTAATTTTCAACTATCACGGCATTTCCTTTCGGGTCAAACCAAGCAGCGGTGTTGCATAAGATAATATAACATTTTGGTCAGTTTTAGGCAATAATCAGTCGAAATCTCCACTAGCAATTTATGTAAACACTTCCTTTTCAGCACAGGCCCTCAAAACAAGAGTTTTGGGGTGTGTGGACGGTGGTATACGGAAGTGTCGAAATATGGGGTCTCTATATATAACACCATGCTTTATATAAAAATACGCCAAGGTCTGAAACGTACTTTGGGTGAAACGAGAAATAAACGGTTTACCTCCAAACAAAATACATCAGCATATTCAACAATTGTCACTCTATATATTCCCGTCGTCAAATTAGTAAATTTGTGCAATTTTATACCTTTGCCGGGCGATTTAAAATCGAACCTGACTGTCCATTCAACCCGGCACAGTGAGATGATAGCCTATAGTATTGGACCCTTCTACGGAGGGCCAATGATCGGCTTATGCAGCAACAACAACATTTCCCCAGTGAGACGCCAGATTTTGAAATCGAAAACGAGGCTGCGCTATGTCATCGGTCAAATGAGACAGTCACGTGTTTGTGTATGAAGATTGGGGTGGCTCCTATAAATAGTGATCCAATGAGAATGCTCGTCTTAAGTTTAAAATGGCGAGGTCGAATGACCAATCACTGAAGGGGAGACAGCTGAAACAGTACACTATCACTGTCTGTTAATATCTTGATTTAACAGAGAGTACTACAGTCTAAGTGAGATGATGGGCCGCATCTTTCGCAATTCTGATTGGTCAGAAAGAGAGGTCACACACTGATCAGCTGACCAATCAGAGTTGAGACCCCATATTTCGACACTTTCGTAATACCACCGTCCACACCTCCAAAACTCTTGTTTTGAGGGCCTGTGCTTTTCAGTAAGGCAAAATTGAAAATTGGGAAAATTCCCAAAATACCCGCAAAAGGAAATGGATCAAAATGGAAGGCAAACACTACTATGACAAAAGAAATCTCAGGCAGTGGATATGTCAACTGTGATGTCACAATTGTGACACGAGTGGTTGATTCTCTATTGTGGCAATATAAGTTGACTCAAGTAACAACCGCTATTAATGTCATAATCTGATGAGAGATTACGAAAATATGGCGAGGCTAGCGGTTGAAGAATCAAATCGCGGATTAATATTAGCCGTTGCTATACGCAGCTGAAAAGAAGAATATTCAGGATTCAAAAGCCATGTACAATTATTTGCTGAGGGCAACCGATATACGACGAGTCCTTGTTGTCAAGGTTAACTCTATACAGGGTGATCGACTCGTATTTTCAGTATGTTTTCATGAATGTATTGTTCCGAATAAAATAATTTAGTTAACGATCATTTACATATGCCTTTCCACAAAACCATGGATTCCGTGTACTTGTTTCATCTACTGTACTCGCCCTAATCGTTTCTGTACCAAACAGTGGCAAAACAGCACTATTGATATAATGAAGATGAAGATGTAGCTTGACTATACAATACTCTCCAAACTGTTTGTTGAGAAACGCTATTGACGAGCAGAATAGTCTCCCTTGTGTTACCATTTATCATATATACTTGTAACCGGGTCGGTGTTAAACAATTAAACAATGCACTTCAAAACATTGAAGTGTTGAACTCTGAAGAGGACTTATTGCAAATATAAGCTATTCTGCTTCGTTATTGTCGCATATACCAGATTGGCAGATTTTCTGTGGAACTGATCCACTTAATCGAAACATTCCATATTTTCTGCAGGAATTTCTCAACAGGGCGTACCTCCTAAATTGGAGCGATATGCAAGAGATAGTAAAAGTGACGACGTCTGGCGACTAAAAAGCAACTATGTGACTCCAAACGAAAGCTTCCTTCGGCATCTCACATTCAGAGCTGAGAATACGGTGGATTCTCGGACGTCGCCTTAGTATCTCAACCGTGTTTTTGTTGCAGCTGTTCATGTGAAAACTACGAAGTATACACACGGCCCCTAGCACCGGCTTTAGCGGAATTAGATACGCTAGATCGAGAGATGTGATGACAGATTCCTATCCCTAATTCCCATTCTGCAATATTTCTGTTGGCTGGACATACTAGTAATTAACATGTATTAATTATTACCTTACCTTTCATAAAGTTTATCAAACTGAACTTGTGTTTAACAAACGTTGATTTACATCTTTTTAGATTTGCAATTAGATTGTTTGCCGTTGATCTTTTGATTAGATAAAGGAATAAAGGATATAACAGCACTATGGGAACCAACGGTGATCCTGGTAAAAGAAAATATTCCCCGTGAAAATGGATAAAAACTTGCTGTAACAAAGATTCCACCCATTCGGGCTTATAAAGACAACATCTGACAGAGTGATACCAACTGTTGTGAATCTGAGGTGGCAGATGTATGTTAATTTGCAGATATATTAATACATGTGCATGTATGATCCAGATTGATGATCCTTTGTGAATATTTGTCCATTTGCAGAGCGAGTAAACTATCCCTGCCTGGATATCCTTATCCTCGCTAAAAACAGATGACTCTCCATCCTAGGCACACAAAGGAATAAATCGTTTTCGTGAAAAATGCTCCTGAAATGTTCAGCCAGTCAACAAAGCAACATCCCCTGAATCCAATCCGTACACTTGTTTTCGCGACCATGGCATGTTATCACGTGACAGTATCCAATGTGACTGACTTCCTAGCCAATCTGTACATCAGCGGCGGATTCGCAACAAGGGGCGTGCCAAATTGTCCTCTGACGAAGATATCTGATTGGAGATTCATCATGTAATTACGTTCCTATACGTTTTCTATCCTCAGTTCTCATTCAAACTTTAGTATACATTCAAATACAAGCATCTAGTCCGTCATTCAATATTCGGCCGTCGTCTGTTAAAGAATTTCTGCGTCCACAATCCAAAGACCGATTCCATATTCCATATAACAGCATCAGCACCAAATTCAAAAATGCAACCAACAATCATAGTATACATAGTATACATACGCATAGGCTAGTTTCCTGCAAGACATCATGATGTTCTAAAAATACCGAACCATATCGCTGGTCAGTATTCTTAATTCATAGGAGATTCATTGTAAAGTTGTTTATCTAGAGAATGAGATATCTCATTCACGCTTTGATTGTGAGTATTCATATGAGCATCATTGAAGTTGTTTCCCTAGCACCAGAAAGCGAAATTAGACACAAGTTACCAAACATAACACCATAATTCTTGCACGCGACTCCTTAGCATAGTGGAGGGAATGCGGTCTGCTATTCCAGGTGGTCAAGGTTTCGCCTTTGGCTCAACGAGAAACCTTGACGTTGTGAACCTAAGATAACCATAGCGAATTGGAAATATTATGAAGACGGAACAAAGGCTTTTAGCAAAACGCGCTGTATGGCCACATCATTCAGAGAGAGAATCCATATAACACATATAAACATTCACATAATCGCTTTATTCTTCTCGTATTCAATACTTCCACCTGCGAATTGTCCAGCCTGGATGTACAGTTGTATACACTGATTAAACAACAACCTATTTGGCAAACGTTGGTCTTGATGCGATAACTTGAAAGTACCAGATGGTTTTATGAACTAGTCACTCAGTGAATGCTTTCTCAAATTTATAGTGGTGTACGTACAATCATTTATGGCGATAAAATTCAAGATCATTCATTGAATAAAATAACAGTTCGAGATTTGTACCTTATTAGTTTGTATATCCGTAATTTGAATGGCTTAGCATAATACATTAATCAGAATCAGCCCAAGCCCATCGTTCTCTCCTCGGAGAGACACTGACTCTTTGAAACGAACCGGGTTACCAGAGCACAGGTGGATAGAATATACCTTTCGTTCATCAGAGCATTTGAAACCAGAAAAATATGTATTCATTAATATGGATACCTTATCAACATCTCATCTCCGATTTCTGTTAATTGTCGCTTGATCTCCTTCCATTGCCTGAAAATATCTCGGACACTCAATCGTGGATTGTGGTTGGATTTCGGCGGAGGGGGGAGGGGGTGTCTTTTTAATGGGGTCATCCATTTATTATTGTGGTCGTATTGCCACAGAGAAACCATATTCACAAGTCCAGGTAAATCCCACATCTCGCAGAGGATATTTTTGGAGATTCGAACGAGTTATAGATTTATTATGCATCTATTATACAATCGCGTGCATTTCAACACCCACGCTTGTTTTGAATTAACATGTCGGTATCCCAAGCCTGTGGTGTTCTCTTTGACTTCCGACATCAAAGTAGTTTGACCAGCAAAGAAATTCAACACATCTCATACCTCGCAGCGATTTGGCGTAATCAGCTAGATTAGCGCGTTCAGTGATTGGCTTGATTTAGACGAAATCCATTTGGGTAACTAACCAAGCCATTGTATCAATCCTAACAGAGCGCGAGGATGCAGGGAATCAAGAGAATATAACACCCCATTATTCCTTATTGTATAAACTTTTACATGTATAATTTGTTATGAAACCATACAACGAAAGTCATTAAATTGACTTTGTCATTCGTATGAGGACCGCCATTTGATCACCAATATCCCATCGACTATCACAACCAGAATTTAATTAAGTTGTTCTTTTCCTACGAAGTAGGCTACCATCTGCAAATTGTCCGGTAGTCAGTCAGTCAGTGAATGAGTGAGTCCATCCGAATCCTTTCGTCGGCAAAATAAGGAAAACCGTTGACATTATAGAACCTTGATTTTTGGCATGAACGTGCATTAGGGCATTATTACCAGCAAGTTCTGGGCTCACCGAATTCTGATGAAAATTTGATTTATAATTATTTTTTTTATTATTTATTGATAGCTCAGCGAGTGCACTGTCATGCCCATCGGGAATCCTTGGCTGTATGTTTCACTGTGACTTTTGAAGGTTCTCTGATACGGCATATCACGTTGGACCCACCGGTTCTCGTAAAATCACCGAAGTTAAGCGACTTTGAACCCGATCAAGACTTTGGATTGGGTGACCTCGTGCTGTACTGCTGGGCTGATAAGTGTCCAGGGTAATAGGAACTGAGGGCGATAATAGTTGCTACGCTAATCTGGGAAAGTTAATAGTACCCACTGTCAATTAGAGACTACTATACAAATTCTCTCACGGTAGCACATAGGGCCCCCAAGTCATCTCTCGAGTACACACATAAATCATATCAAACCCTACTTCGTAGGTCCTGTCACGTTAGTCACACTGCCATGTTCTTAAGCCTGATCTCATTCAAATAACAATATAGAAACCTTGTGGGAGTTTTCTGGGTTTCTTGAATGTTTGTTCTCAAAAATGTGAAACCATGCACCAGATTACTCAATAACCATAGAACGCGTCTGAAAATATTGACTCGATTCAGAACTTGGAACCTCCCCTGGCTCTTCCTGATAACATACGTTATGCATTTCATGCTGATTAACGTCTATTCTCAAAAGCACCGGCTAATTTATTTAATATCACAAATATTTATTCTAATTCTTCCATGATTTTATCACATGCCGAGACCCGGCACATCCCGGTGAACAATAACAGGTTTGTCTAGATCATGAATGAAACACATGCTCCACTCCGATAACCTGGTATGCCTGGTCTATGTACACGTGATAACTGAGACTGTATCCGATAAAATTAACAAATTTAATACTTGTATTATCTGGGAACTATAACATAATTACAAATGCGCTGATAACCTTTTGCCAGTAACACTTCGGTTAAATATACATTCTAGCCAATATTCTCGCCTTAAATGTTTCTTCTCGACCTTCTGCGCTGCCAATGTCAGCGAGAGACTTTTTCGTAAGCGTAATAAAATCGCATTCCCAAACGTGCACTTATAAAACCTACTAAACCGACTGGCTTTAATTGCTTCTGTGGCAGTGATGTAACTGACGGTGGCTGATGAGTACATGCTAGGCATGTAAGGAAGATGAACTTCAGTGCAAACAGTTATTTTTAGCTCGTTTTTCAGGTTTGGACAATAGTGAAATTGGAACACCTATTCCGGCTTCTGTTCACCACGGAGTGTTTGAGAGATTTATCGACTACACTTTGGTTGTATGTGCCTGCTTGTACGAGAGTATCGATGCACTGAGCATCTATTGACATCAGCTTGTGCGTGTTTCTCCGTTAGTCAATGAAAACATGAAAATTTTCCCTTCATATCATCTTGCAATAACAAAGCCCGCTCCAAGAAACTTCTTTTTTACATGATTGCTGTATATCAACCGACTCAATGTGCGGCCAGTAGCTTAGACTATAATAGCATATATAATAGTTACATGCGATCCTCTAATTCCGCACATCTGTTCAAATGCGTCATTCCACATAGACAATATATCTTCTAAATTTGATATCCTTTTCTAGTGTCATATATATTCGGTGTTGGATGCCAACTATGAGTACATATTTTGACGAATAGTGGATCAAAATAAGCAAAGGAAACGGCATGATTCGTATCGTATCTTATGTTGCCCTGTCTTGATTTTACCGTATACATATTTCGCAAAAGCAAAAGGATATGACATAATGCTTACCATTTGGTGCAGAAATGTGAGTTTTCCAGTGTGTTGTGTGGATATGCGAAAATACTTTCGCTTTTCTGTTCGGCTTGAACCTGTTTGTTGGACACAATGGACAATGATACAATTTGCAGCAAGTGTTACATCGCACGCACAATTCTTCTATGTCCTGAGGATTTGAGAATGTCAACCTGCAACAGTAATTGTCTCTGAACACATCCATTGCGCAATTTTAAGATATTCAATAGTTCTGCTATTATGCGAGATGAATAAATATATGGGCTTAATCACATTTTCAACACCAAATTTCGGGAATCATTAAATGAAGCATGCTGAGTGTAGGGCTGTGAACTATGGTGTTCTATTTGGGCCAAGTTTGCGTCGCGTGGCGACTTTTAGAAACTCGCCACTCGCCACGCGCCGTGAACCTCTCCGGCGCGCGGCGACTGGCGACTTTCTGCTATCTCTTAACCTGCAAAAACTCGCCAGTCGCCACCCGCCGTAAAACACGGCGAGTTTCGCTCTATCTCTTAACCTGGAAAAACTCGCCGCGCGCCACTCGCCGGACAAACCACGGCGCGCGGCGACTGGCGACTTTTGACTTCTGGAATTCTCAGGACTTTTTCTCAAGTGCGCATGCCCGAGGAGCATCAATTATGCAGTTCCAATATCATAAATCACAGTCAGTCGCGATCTCATCGGATTTGAGGAAGTAAAAAAATATGGAAACTGTTGAAAGAAATACGTCTTTTCATCTTTAAAAATAGGGTCTTGATAGTTTGTAGGGTTTGTGATACAGGAAATATCAACCCAACAAAGAGCCGCTCTATGGATTAAAACAGCAATAAAGGATCTCTTATACAAAGATATCGCCCGTTTTTCACATAAAACTTACGTCAATCACTTCAATCATCCAGAGAAAATGTTAGCATTCTTTCTTACTTTTTTAATCAATATGACGATGACGCTCTATTCGCTTTCTTAATATTTCATACAGCAAATACCGCGTCGAGTGCTTTATTGTATCTTAAATAAGGAACAATTTCAAAGCGATTCATTCTGAATTGAAAACGATATGCTGTTTTATAAATATATATAGGCACTTATATGAAAAAAAGATAAAAAAAAAAAAACGATTGAAAATGTTGTCTTGGTGTTAACCTTTTAAAATATACCAGCAGATAATAACGAGAGTATGCAAGTTCTGCACAGAAACGGATAACGAGTATTTTAATAAAAACATATCTGCACATTTGACAAAATTAGATTGCCCTATATGCGTATTGCATTAAAAAGAACTTGTTTCAAAAAACAACTATATTAATTATTACAGATAGCTTACATCTTCAAAATTAGTCACATAGCATCAGATGTAGCTGGAGAGTTCATTCATTAGAAATTATGTATATTTATGCACGAGGAAGAGATTTAAAATTAAATTAAATGACAGCATGTTTCGATCAAAATATTCCGATAATTGATGCTCCCCGGGCATGCGCACTTGAGAAGAAGTCCTGAGAATTCCAAAAGTCAAAAGTCGCCAGTCGCCGCGCGCCGTGGTTCATCCGGCGAGTGGCGCGCGGCGAGTTTTTCCAGGTTAAGAGATAGAGCGAAACTCGCCGTGTTTAACGGCGGGTGGCGACTGGCGAGTTTTTGCAGGTTAAGAGATAGCAGAAAGTCGCCAGTCGCCGCGCGCCGGAGAGGTCCACGGCGCGTGGCGAGTGGCGAGTTTCACTACAGTCAAAAGTCGCCAGTCGCCGTGCGCCGTGGTTCATCCGGCGAGTGGCGCGCGGCGAGTTTTTCCAGGTTAAAAGATAGAGCGAAACTCGCCGTGTTTTACGGCGGGTGGCGACTGGCGAATTTTTGCAGGTTAAGAGATAGCAAAAAGTCGCCAGTCGCCGCGCGCCGGAGAGGTCCACGGCGCGTGGCGAGTGGCGAGTTTCTAAAAGTCGCCACGCGACGCAAACTTGGCTCAAATAGAACACCATAGTGAACTGACCAACCGTTTTGTCGAGGATTAAACGATTTAATGCTGGTAGCAAGAAATATATACTGACCATATGAACTCGAGAGTCACATTTTCATGTCTTTGTTGAAATTAAGTACGGAAACACACACGATAAGCGTGCCGCAGAAACTAACATTTGTTTGACATTTGCCTGATTGATGTGTGGATACTACACAGGCCCCGTCAACATTGAAAGAATATACGAGCAGCTTTAGCAAAAGACAACACGATGGTGTTTATTTATTTTGTTCATGGCTTGCATACTTCTTCTCAATTTGTTTATAATGATTAGTCAGTTTTTCGCATATATATCTATGGTGATTAAAGCAACCGTTATTCGTGAATTCCGAACGGGGTCCCATCGGGTTAGGCTCATTACTTAATTAATTGAGTTTCTACTTCAAATTTTTACTTCAGCAACGTGGGTAATGCTGGTGACATGATAGATTCATCAATATTGCTATGAAATGCGCGCCATGAATTGTTTCCTCTTGAAAACGGAATCGAGAAAATTTGATGAAAAAATTGCAACATTAAGGATAGATTTCATCGAGGTTTTTTTTCCTCAAAAGTTTATGTCTTCATTGTTTTCGAGAGAGCTGTCTGTACGGTGCCGGTGTGAATAGTGGAGAAAGGGAAATTTCATGCAAATAAACATGCGCGTGACGTGTGGCGTAAGACGCGCACGTCGGGGGAGAGTGATTGTAGGTCATCGCACATGGCGCAGATTTCGATTACTGTCGTCCAGTGTTCCTCTTTTGGGTCGTCCGGTAAACATGTTTGGGTACTTGTATCGGGCACCCCTAGGCGGCATTCCTTGTTGTGCCCGTATAGTTCACAGTTCATGTTAAGTTTGGTAGGCTTCTTTGGTTGCTCGGAACTATTCCACTAGCTCGGTACTAGTAGGGACAAGTCTGTGATGGGTGGACTGCGCATGCACAGCTGGAAGCGGAAGGCTCTATCGAGAACGAGATGCGTGAGAGACATCGGAGTTTCACTCCACGAGACTTCTTGGCTCAGGCATGCCTCACAGGGCCATGTGTGTATAGGGATTATGAGTGCGCATGAGGTTTAACGCTTTAACGAGAACGGGTAACAATGCAAATTTTATCGCAGTTACATCAGACAGAAATTGACCCTTCGTCAGGATGGTACAAAAGTGTAGGCTAAGGCCACAGGGCATTGAGGGTCCCAAGCATGGACCAAAGCATGCACCATAGGATATTATGGAAAGGTGATTATGTGTGCGCATCTGTAACTCTATACCTAGAATTACCGTGTTGATGACATCGGTATCATGCTATCCATTCACAAAAAATATTCGACTGTAGATAGATTTTCTTACATATACAGACCGGACACGAGCGCCCGTCCGGACATACGGACACACAGACGGACAGAAATCGTTATCACACAATATGTCCAAACAGATAATATTTTATTGATGTCACTTCAATCGATCTCAAATTCTTGCTAAAACGTACAACGTCCTTTGGAATACAAGGCGAGGCCGCGGCATGCATAATTACGTGTAACATTCTCGTACAAGGATATATTTAATGTATTTGGATGGAGAAACGTTCGAGGTGACCCGAAAGTGACATTTGACCTGGGAGTGGCTTTTGGCCCGGAAGTGACCTCTGACCCGGAAGTGGTGTCACCGGAGATGGCGTCAGCGGTGACGTCATCGCCACGTCAGGAGCACATAAATCTGGGCGCGAGAAAATGCGCGGGAATAAGGGTTTAATATACGACTCCCATGGCCGCCATCCTGGATTTACCCATGATACTTTGCGCCTAGGATTATGCAAATAAGCTTACGTGGAAAACTTCTTTGAGGATGGGGAGAGACCAGATTTAAGTTCCGGGTAATAAGATAAGTTGTTTGTTCAAACTGCTGACTGATTGTAATGATGTAGTCAGGTTTTTCGTGTACGTATCGCATGGAGTCAAATATAAACGGCAGGAGTCTTAAAGGGTTTAGTTTCAGTTTTTCACAGTATCGGGGCGCGACAATTGCGATTTAAAACCCGACGTATGTAATAGCAACGGAAGCAAGCTAGTCTTTTATCATTCTCTAACTTTACACATATTTCTTGGTACAGTAGTTGTTTAGTATGACAAAGACAACATCATAATGAAGTTACAAACTAGACTAGGCGATCTGCATGTCGTCGCATACGTGGATTACTGGTTTGTAAAGCATTAGTGTGTATCCGGAGGTATGGGCCCACCAAGAGAACGATTCACATCACATCAACCAAAATTTAATCTCCAGTAACATGTCTCCAAAGATAATACATACACGCAACAAACTACACTTCTGGGGAAGGACATGCTTTCTCCGTGTCGTCTCATACGTTGGTTATAGTGACTTGCCTAGACTTATTGTGTATCTAGTGGTTCGAAACAACCAATAGGACGATTCACATAGTAAGTAATATATCTACAAATGCCCAGAATATATGTTAAAAACCAGGCATTTGGGCAAGGACATACTTTCTCCATGTCATCTTATGCGTGAGTTTGTGACTTGTTGATACTCGCTGTGTATCTGCAGGCTTGGAACAACAAAGAGAATGATTCACATAAGATCAAAAAGCATTTACTCTCTAGCAATGTATCTATAAACACCTAAAATATGTTACAAAATATGCGTCTGTAGAAGGACATGCTTTCTCCGTGTCGTGTAATACGTGAGTTAATTACTTGTAAAGGTTCAGTTTGTATCCAGAGGTTTGAAACAACCAAGGGAACGATTCATATATGATCAACTAGTATTTGTTCTACAGCAATATATCTCCAAACACCTAAACCATATGTTACAAACTAGCCGTCTGGGGAAGGACATGTGTTCACCGTGTCGTGTCATACGTGAGTTAGTGATACGTCTTGACTTTTTTTATATCTAAATGCTTGAAACAACCAAGGGAACGATTCACCTAAGATCAACTAGCATTTACTCTCAAGCAATATATCTCCAAACACTTAAAATATAGGCTAAAAACTAAGCGTCTAGGGAAGGACATGCTACCTTCGCGTTATCGCATACGTGAGTTACTGACTTGTATAGGTTCATTTTGTTTCTAGGGGCTTGGAACAACCAAAGGAACGATTCGCATCAGATAATCTAGCATGTACTCTCAATCAATACATATCTAAATACCTAAAACATAACATAAAATCTAGGCGTATGGGAAAGGACATGCTTTCCCCATGTCGTGTCACACGTGAGCTGGTGTAGAATATTTGTGTATCTACAGGCTTGGAACAACTGAGAAAGCGATTCGCATAAGATCAACTGGTATTTAATCTCGAGTAATATATGTCTAAACACCTAAATTATAAGTTACAAACTAGGCGTCTGGGGAAGGACAGGTCTTCATCGTGTCATCTCATACGCACGGTAGTGTCCTGCATAGGTTTATTGTATCTAGTGGCTTGGAACAGCCAAAGGAACGATTCACCTAAGATCAACTAACATTCACTCTCAAGCAATATAACTTCGAACAACTAAACTATAGGCTAAAAACTAAGCGTCTGGGGAAGGAATGCTTTCTCCGTGTCGATTCATAATTGAGTTAGTTACATGTATAGACCTATTGTGTATCTAGAGGCACGAAACAACAGAGGGAACGCTTCAAATATGATCAACTAGCATTTACTTTCCAGCAATATATTTCCAAACACATAAACCATACGTTACAAACCAGACGTCTGGGGAAGGACATGCTTTCTCCGTGTCGTCTCATACGTGATTTATTGACTTGAAGTTTGAAGTTTGGAACAACTGAGAGAACGATTCGCATAAGGTCAACTGGCATTTAATTTCCAGCAATAAACGTTCAAACACCTAAATTATAATTTACAAATTAGGCGTCTGGGGAAAGACGTACCTTCTCCATGTCGTTTCGTACGCACTTTAGTGCCTTGTATACATTAATTGTGCATATAGAGGCTTGAAACAACCAGTGGAACGATTTATATCAGATCGTCTAGCATTTACTCTCAAGCAATATATGCCTAAACACCTAAACCATGAGTTACAAACTAGGCGTCTGAGGCTTGGAACAACCAATGGAACGATTTGCATAAGATCATCCAGCATTTACAGTCAAACACTATATGTCTAAGCAGCTAAAACATAAGTTACAAACTAGGCGTCTGGGGAAGGACATGCCTTCTCCATATAGTTTCGTACGCACTTTAGTATCTTTTATACATTAATTGTGCATATAGAGGCTTGAAACAACCAGTGGAACGATTTATATCAGATCGTCTAGCATTTACTCTCAAGCAATATATGCCTAAACACCTAAACCATGAGTTACAAACTAGGCGTCTGGGGAAGGACATGCCTTCTCCATGTCGTTTCGTACGCACTTTAGTGTCTTGTATACATTAATTGTGCATCTAGAGGCTTGGAACAACCAACGGAACGATTTACGTAAGAGATCATCTAGCATTTACTCTCAAACTATATATGTCTAAACACCTAAAACTAAAACTAAACACTAAAAGGCATCTGGGGAAGGACATGCTTTCTCCGTGTCGTCCCATACGTGAGTTACTAACTTCAATAGAATTCTTGTGTATCTTGACGCTTAAAACATCCAAAAGAACGATTCACATAAGATCACCTAGCATTTACTCTCAAGCAATATATGTCTAAACACCTAAAACATAAGATAAAATCTAGGCGTCTGGGGAAGGACATGCTTTCTCCGTGTCGTGTCACATGTGATTTAGCGACTTGTGTAGACATATTGTGCATTTAGAGAATTTAAACAATCAACAGAACGATTCACATAAGATCACCTACCATTTACTCTCTTGCAATATATCCCCAAACACCTAAACCACACGTTACAAGCTAGGCGTCTGGGGAAGGACATGTCTTCTCCGTGTCGTGTCATACGTGAGTTAGTGAGCTTTGTAGAATAATTTTGTATCTAGAGGATTGGAACAACTGAGAGAGCGATTCTCATCAGATCAGCTGGCATATAATCTCCAGTAATATATGTCTAACACCTAAGGCGTCTGGGGAGGAACATACTTTCTTCGTGTCGTGTCACACGTGAGTTAGGGTCTTGAATAGAATAATTGTGTATGTAGAGGTTTGGAACAACTGAGAGCGCGATTCACATAAGATCAACTGGCATTCAATCTCCAGCAATAAGACTTATATAAGATTATCTAGCATATACTCTCAAGCAATATGTCTGAACACCTAAAACATAAGTTAAAAACTAGGCGTATGGGGAAGGACATGCTTTCTCCGTGTCGTGTCACACTTGAGTTACTAACATGCATGGACTTGTGTGTGTGTATCTTTAGGCTGAGAACAACCAACAGGACGATTCACATACGATCACCTATCATTTAGTCTCAAGCAATATATCTCCAAACACCTAAAATATAAGCTAACTCTAAGCGTCTGGGGAAGGACATGCTTTATCATTGTCGTGTCATAAGTGAGTTAGTGACTTGTATAGACTTCTTTTGTGTCTAGGGTCTGGAAACAACCGAGGGAACGATTCACATATGATTAACTCACATTTACTCTGCAGCGATATATCTGCAAACACCTAAACTAGACTTTACAAACTAGGCGTCTGGGGAAGGACAGGTCTTCTCCGTGTCGTGTCAGACGTGATTTACTGACTTGTATAGGTCTATTTTGTATCCATTGGCTTGGAACAACGAAAGGAATGATTGACATCAGATCGTTTGGATTTACACTCAAGCAATATTTCTTCAAACACCTAAAATATAAGCTAAAATCTAAGCGTCTCGGGAAGGACATTCTTTCTCCGTGTCGTCTCATAAGTGATATAGTGACCTGTATAGATATATTGTGTTTCTAGAGACTTTGAGCAACCAACAGAACGATTCACATAAGATCACCTATCATTTACTCTCCAGCAACATATCTACAAACAGCTAAATCACACTTTACTATCTAAGCGTCTGGGGTAGGACTTGTCTTCGCCTTGTCGTGTTATACGTGATTTACTGACTTGCATAGGTCCATTTTGTATCTATTGGCTTGGAACAATGAAAGGAACGATTGACGTAAGATCATCTAGGATCTACACTCAAACAGTATATCTTCAAACACCTAAAATATAAGCTAAAATCTAAGCGTCTGGGGAAGGACATGCTTTCTCCGTGTCGTCTCATAGGTTATTTAGTGACTTGTATAGATATATTGTGTATCTAGAGATTTTGAGCAGCCAACAGAACGATTCACATAAGTTCACCTAACATTTACTATCCTGCAATATATGTCCAAACACTTAAACCATACGTCCCAAACTAGGCGTCTGGGGAAGGACATGTCTTCATCGTGTCATGTCATACGTGATTTACTGACTTATATAGGTCCATTTTGTATCTAATGGCTTGGAACAAAGAAAGGATCGATTAACAAAAGATCATCTAGCATTTACTCCCAAGCAATATATGTGTAAACACTTAAAACGTAAGTTTAAAACTGGGGGTCTGGGGTGGACATGCGTTCTCCGTGTCGTGTCACACGTGAGTTTGGGCCTTGTGTAGAATAACTGTGTATCTATAGGTTTGGAACAACTGAGAGAACGATTCACATAAGATTAACTGGCATTTATTGTCCAGGAAAAATATGTTCAAACACCTAAATTATACACTACAAACTATGCGTCTGGGGAAGGAAGGCATTCTCCGTGTCGTCTCATAAGTGAGTTAGTGACTTGTATAGACCTATTTTGTATCTAGAGGCTTGAAACAACCGAGGGTACGATTTACGTGTGATCAACTAGAATTTACTCGCCAGCAATATATCTACAAACACCTAAACCATACGTTACAAACTAGGCGTCTGGGGAAGAACATGTCTTCACCGTGTCGTGTCACACGTGATTCACTGACTTGTACAGGGTTATTTTGTGTCTAGGGGCTTGGAACAATGAAAGGAACGATTGACGTAAGATCATCTAGGATCTACACTCAAACAATATATCTTCAAACACCTAAAATATAAGCTAAAATCTAAGCGTCTGGGGAAGGACATGCTTTCTCCGTGTCGTCTCATAGGTTATTTAGTGACTTGTATAGATATATTGTGTATCTAGAGATTTTGAGCAGCCAACAGAACGATTCACATAAGTTCACCTAACATTTACTATCCTGCAATATATGTCCAAACACATAAACCATACGTCAAAAAATAGGCGTCTGGGGAAGGACATGTCTTCATCGTGTCATGTCATACGTGATTTACTGACTTGTATAGGTCCATTTTGCATCCATTGGCTTGGAACAACGAAAGGAATGATTGACATCAGATCGTTTGGATTTGCACTCAAGCAATATATCTTCAAACACCTAAAATATAAGCTAAAATCTAAGCGTCTGGGGAAGGACATTCTTTCTCCGTGTCGTGTCATACGTGATTTACTGACTTGTATAGGTCCATTTTGTATCCATTGGCTTGGAACAACGAAAGGAATGATTGACATCAGATCGTTTGGATTTACACTCAAGCAATATATCTTCAAACACCTAAAATATAAGCTAAAATCTAAGCGTCTCGGGAAGGACATTCTTTCTCCGTGTCGTCTCATAAGTGATTTAGTGACCTGTATAGATATATTGTGTTTCTAGAGACTTTGAGCAACCAACAGAACGATTCACATAAGATCACCTATCATTTACTCTCCAGCAATATATCTACAAACAGCTAAATCACACTTTACTATCTAAGCGTCTGGGGTAGGACTTGTCTTCGCCTTGTCGTGTTATACGTGATTTACTGACTTGCATAGGTCCATTTTGTATCTATTGGCTTGGAACAATGAAAGGAACGATTGACGTAAGATCATCTAGGATCTACACTCAAACAATATATCTTCAAACACCTAAAATATAAGCTAAAATCTAAGTGTCTGGGGAAGGACATGCTTTCTCCATGTCGTCTCATAGGTTATTTAGTGACTTGTATAGATATATTGTGTATCTAGAGATTTTGGGCAGCCAACAGAACGATTCACATATGTTCACCTAACATTTACTATCCTGCAATATATGTCCAAACACTAAAACCATACGTCACAAACTAGGCGTCTGGGGAAGGACATGTCTTCATCGTGTCATGTCATACGTGATTTACTGACTTATATAGGTCCATTTTGTATCTAATGGCTTGGAACAAAGAAAGGATCGATTAACAAAAGATCATCTAGCATTTACTCCCAAGCAATATATGTGTAAACACTTAAAACGTAAGTTTAAAACTGGGGGTATGGGGTGGACATGCGTTCTCCGTGTCGTGTCACACGTGAGTTTGGGCCTTGTGTAGAATAACTGTGTATCTATAGGTTTGGAACAACCGAGAGAACGATTCACATAAGATTAACTGGCATTTATTGTCCAGGAAAAATATGTTCAAACACCTAAATTATACACTACAAACTATGCGTCTGGGGAAGGAAGGCATTCTCCGTGTCGTCTCATAAGTGAGTTAGTGACTTGTATAGACCTATTTTGTATCTAGAGGCTTGAAACAACCGAGGGTACGATTTACGTGTGATCAACTAGAATTTACTCGCCAGCAATATATCTACAAACACCTAAACCATACGTTACAAACTAGGCGTCTGGGGAAGAACATGTCTTCACCGTGTCGTGTCACACGTGATTCACTGACTTGTACAGGGTTATTTTGTGTCTAGGGGCTTGGAACAACGAAAGGAACGATTCACATAAGATCGTCTAGGATTTACGCTCAAGCAAAATATCTTCAAACACCCAATATACAAGCTAAAATCTAAGCGTCTGGGGAAAGACATGATTTCTCCGTGTCGTCTCACATGTGATTTAGCGACTTGTGTAGACATATTGTGTATTTAGAGAATTTAAACAATCAACAGAACGATTCACATAAGATCACCTACCATTTACTCTCTTGCAATATATCCCCAAACACCTAAACCACACGTTACAAGCTAGGCGTGTGGGGAAGGACATGCCTTCTCCGTGTCGTGTCATACGTGAGTTAGTGACTTTTGTAGAATAATTTTGTATCTAGAGGATTGGAACAATTGAGAGAGCGATTCTCATCAGATCAGCTGGCATATAATCTCCAGCAATATATGTCTAAACACCTAAACCATAAGATAAAATCTAGGCGTCTGGGGAAGGACATGCTTTCTTCGTGTCGTGTCACACGTGAGTTAGGGCCTTGAATAGAATAATTGTGTATGTAGAGGTTTGGAACAACTGAGAGCGCGATTCACATAAGATCAACTGGCATTCAATCTCAGCAATAAGATTTACATAAGATTATCTAGCATATACTCTCAAGCAATATGTCTGAACACCTAAAACATAAGTTAAAAACTGGGCGTATGGGGAAGGACATGCTTTTTCCGTGTAGTGTCGCACGCGAGTTACTAACATGCATGGACTTAATGTGTATCTTTAGGCTGAGAACAACAAACAGGACGATTCACATAAGATCACCTAGCATTTAGTCTCAAGCAATATATCTCCAAACACCTAAAATATAAGCTAACTCTAAGCGTCTGGGGAAGGACATGCTTTCTCATTGTCGTGTCATAAGTGAGTTAGTGACTTGTATAGACTTCTTTTGTATCTAGGGACTGGAAACAACCGAGGGAACGATTCACATATGATTAACTCACATTTACTCTGCAGCGATATATCTGCAAACACCTGAACTAGACTTTACAAACTAGGCGTCTGGCGAAGGACATGTCTTCTCCGTGTCGTGTCATACGTGATTTACTGACTTGTATACGTCCAATTTGTATCTATTGGCTTGGAACAACGAAAGGAACGATGGACATAATATCTAGGAGCGCTTAATCTCCAGCAATATATCTGCAAACAACTAAACTATACGTTACAAGCTAGGCGTCTGGGGAAGGACATGTCTTCGCCTTCTCGTGTCATATGTGATTTACTGACTTGTATAGGTCCATTTTGTATCCATTGGCTTGGAACAATGAAAGGACCGATTGACATAAGATCATCTAGGATCTACACTCAAGCAATATATCTTCAAACACCTAAAATATAACCTAAAATCTAAGCGTCTGGGGAAGGACATGCTTTCTCCCTGTCGTCTCATAAGTGATTTAGTGACTTGTATAGATATATTGTGTATCTAGAGATTTTGAGAAGCCAACAGAACGATTCACATAAGTTCACCTAACATTTACTATCCTGCAATACATGCCCAAACACCTAAACCATACGTCACAAGCTAGGCGTCTGGGGAAGGACATGTCTTCATCGGGTCATGTCATACGTGATTTACTGACTTGTATAGGTCAATTTTGTATCTAATGGCTTGGAACAAAGAAAGGATCGATTAACAAAAGATCATCTAGCATTTACTCCCAAGCAATAGATGAGTTGATATACCAAAGATGGAGTCCCAACTCCTCTTAGTAGTCTCCAAATCAGTCAGTCTGTGATTCAGCCTGTTATTCAGAACAGCGCCCCCTGGCGTGGCGGAGCAGAACTAATGATGTCATCTTGTAGGTCTTTCTCAGACGAGTTGATATACCAAAGACGGAGTCCCAACTCCTCTTAGTAGTCTCCAGATAAATCAGTCTGTGATTGGGATGCAATATTTCTGGATTATTTGTGAATCATTTGCTGTACGCTGATGATATGTGTATCATGTGTCCCTCCGCCAAAGCCTTGCAGAGTCTTTTAAACTATTGTTCTTCTTACGCAGAGTCGCATGATATTGTCTTCAACACTAAGAAAACCGTGTGTATGGTTTTACCGCCAAGGCGATATCGAGATTTTTTGCCTCCTCCGGTTAAGTTGGGTGGGGAGTTATTGAAATATGTCAATTGCTACACCTACTTAGGCCATATTATTACGTGTGATCTGTCAGATAATGCGGATATCGAATCGCAAAAGAGAAGGCTTTGCGTACGTGCTAATGTGCTTCTTAGGAAATTCCGTGATTGTACGACTGGTGTTAAGAAAAGTCTTTTTAGAGCATACTGCTGTAATGTTTATTGTTGTCAACTTTGGATTACTCATACCACTACTGTTTTTAACGGCATCAAAGTTATGTACAACAACGCATTTCGATGGCTGCTTCATTATAGATATAGTTGTAGTGCCAGTGCTATGTTTGCTGTCAACAGCATCCCTTCCTTTGGCGAAATATTGAGGAAAGCTGTCTATTGTTTCAAAAGCAGAATGATGTCATCTTGTAGGTCTTTCTCAGATGAGTTGATATACCAAAGATGGAGTCCCAACTGCTCTTAGTAGTCTCCAGATCAATCAGTCTGTGATTCAGCCTGTTATTCAGAACAGCGCCCCCTGGCGTCGAGGAGCGGAACTAATGATGTCATCTTGTAGGTCTTGCTCAGATGAGTTGATATACCAAAGATGGAGTCCCAACTCCTCTTAGTAGTCTCCAAATCAGTCAGTCTGTGATTCAGCCTGTTATTCAGAACAGCGCCCCCTGGCGTGGCGGAGCAGAACTAATGATGTCATCTTGTAGGTCTTTCTCAGATGAGTTGATATACCAAAGATGGAGTCCCAACTCCTCTTAGTAGTCTCCAGATCAATCAGTCTGTGATTCAGCCTGTTATTCAGAACAGCGCCCCCTGGCGTCGCGGTGCGGAACTAATGATGTCATCTTGTAGGTCTTGCTCAGATGAGTTGATATACCAAAGATGGAGTGCCAACTCCTCTTAGTAGTCTCCAAATAAGTCAGTCTGTGATTCAGTCTGTTATTCAGAACAGCGCCCCCTGGCGTGGTGGAGCAGAACTAATGATGTCATCTTGTAGGTCTTTCTCAGATGAGTTGATATACCAAAGATGGAGTCCCAACTCCTCTTAGTAGTCTCCAAATAAAGGTCAGTCTGTGATTCAGCCTGTTATTCAAGAACAGCGCCCCCTGGCGTCGCGGTGCCGGAACTAATGATGTCATCTTGTAGGTCTTGCTCAAGATGAGTTGACATTCCAAAAGATGGAGTCCCAACTCCTCTTAGTAGTCTCAAATCAGTCAGTCTGTGATTCAGCCTGTTATTCAGAACAGTGCCCCCTGGCGTCGCGGGCAAGACTAATGATGCCATCTTGTAGGTCTTGCTTAGTTGAGTTGATATACCAAAGATGGGGAGTCCCAACTCCTCTTAGTAGTCTCCAGATCAATCAGTCTGTTATTCAGGTTGTTATTCAGAACAGCGCCCCCTGGCGTCGCGGAGCGGAACTAATGATGTCATCTTGTAGGTCTTGCTCAGATGAGTTGATATACCAAAGATGGAGTCCCAACTCCTCTTAGTAGTCTCCAGATCAATCAGTCTGTGATTCAGGCTGTTATTCAGAACAGCGCCCCCTGGCATCGCGGAGCGGAACTAATGATGTCATCTTGTAGGTCTTGCTCAGATGAGTTGATATACCAAAGATGGAGTCCCAACTCCTCTTAGTAGTCTCCAAATCAGTCAGTCTGTGATTCAGCCTGTTATTCAGAACAGCGCCCCCTGGCGTCGCGGAGCGGAACTAATGACGTCATCTTGTAGGTCTTGCTCAGTGGAGTTGATATTCCAAAGATGGAGTCCCAACTCCTCTTAGTAGTCTCCAAATCAGTCAGTCTGTGATTCAGCCTGTTATTCAGAACAGCGCCCCCTGGCGTCGCGGAGCGAACTAATGATGTCATCTTGTAGGTCTTGCTCAGATGAGTTGATATACCAAAGATGGAGTCCCAACTCCTCTTAGTAGTCTCCAAATCAGTCAGTCTGTGATTCAGCCTGTTATTCAGAACAGCGCCCCCTGGCGTCGCGGAGCGGAACTAATGATGTCATCTTGTAGGTCTTGCTCAGATGAGTTGATATACCAAAGAAGGAGTCCCAACTCCTCATAGTAGTCTCCAAATCAGTCAGTCTGTGATTCAGCCTGTTATTCAGAACAGCGCCCCCTGGCGTCGCGTAGCGGAACTAATGATGTCATCTTGCAGGTCTTGCTCAGATGAGTTGATATACCAAAGATGGAGTCCCAACTCCTCTTAGTAGTCTCCAAATCAATCAGTCTGTGATTCAGCCTGTTATTCAGAACAGCGCCCCCTGGCCTCGCGGAGCGGCACTAATGATGTCATCTTGTTGGTCTTGCTCAGACGAGTTGATATACCAAAGATGGAGTCCCAACTCCTCTTAGTAGTCTCCAGATAAATCAGTCTGTGATTCAGCCTGTTATTCAGAACAGCGCCCCCTCGCGTCGCGGAGCGGAACTAATGATGTGATCTTGTAGGTCTTGCTCAGATGAGTTGATATGCCAAAGATGGAGTCCCAACTCCTCTTAGTGGTCTCCAGATCAATCAGTCTGTGATTCAGCCTGTTATTCAGAACAGCGCCCCCTGGCGTCGCGGTGCGGAACTAATGATGTCATCTTGTAGGTCTTGCTCAGATGAGTTGATATACCAAAGATGGAGTCCCAACTCCTCTTAGTAGTCTCCAAATAAATCAGTCTGTGATTCAGCCTGTTATTCAGAACAGCGCGCCCCCTCGCGTCGCGGAGCGTAATGATGTGATCTTGCTTGGTCTTGCTCAGATGAGTTGATATGCCAAAGATGGAGTCCCAACTCCTCTTAGTGGTCTCCAGATCAATCAGTCTGTGATTCAGCCTGTTATTCAGAACAGCGCGCCCCCTGGCGTCGCGGTGGAGACTAATGATGTCATCTTGTAGGTCTTGCTCAGATGAGTTGATATACCAAAGATGGAGTCCCAACTCCTCTTAGTAGTCTCCCAGATCCAATCAGTCTGTTATTCAGGCTGGCGCCCCCTGGCGTCGCGGGCCAAGACTAATGATGTCATCTTGTAGATTGCTTGCTCAGATGAGTTGATATACCAAAGATGGCGGTGTCCCAACTCCTCTTAGTAGTCTCCCGAATAAATCAGTCTGTGATTCAGGCTGTTATTCAGAACAGCGCCCCTGGCATCGCGGGCAGAACTAATGATGTCATCTTGTTGGTCTTGCTCAGATGAGTTGATATACCGAAGATGGAGTCCCAACTCCTCTTAGTAGTCTCCAGGTCAATCAGTCTGTGATACAGCCTGTTATTCAGAACAGCGCCCCCTGGCGTCGCGGAGCGGAACTAATGATGTCATCTTGTAGGTCTTGCTCAGATGAGTTGATATACCAAAGATGGAGTCCCAGCTCCTCATAGTAGTCTCCAAATCAGTCAGTCTGTGATTCAGCCTGTTATTCAGAACAGCGCCCCCTGGCGTCGCGGAGCGGAACTAATGATGTCATCTTGCAGGTCTTGCTCAGATGAGTTGATATACCAAAGATGGAGTCCCAACTCCTCTTAATAGTCTCCAAATCAGTCAGTCTGTGATTCAGCCTGTTATTCAGAACAGCGCCCCCTGGCGTCGCGGAGCGGAACTAATGATGTCATCTTGTAGGTCTTGCTCAGATGAGTTGATATACCAAAGAAGGAGTCCCAACTCCTCATAGTAGTCTCCAAATCAGTCAGTCTGTGATTCAGCCTGTTATTCAGAACAGCGCCCCCTGGCGTCGCGGGGCGGAACTAATGATGTCATCTTGTAGGTCTTGCTCAGATGAGTTGATATACCAAAGATGGAGTCCCAACTCCTCTTAGTAGTCTCCAAATCAGTCAGTCTGTGATTCAGACTGTTCTTCAGAACAGCGACCCCTGGTGTCACGGAGCGGAACTAATGACGTCATCATGTAGGTCTTGCTCAGTTGAATTGTTATACCAAAGATGGAGTCCCAACTCCTCTTAGTAGTCTCCAAATCAGTCAGTCTGTGATTCAGCCTGTTATTCAGAACAGCGCCCCCTGGCGTCGCGGAGCGGAACTAATGATGTGATCTTGTAGGTCTTGCTCAGATGAGTTGATATACCAAAGATGGAGTCCCAACTCCTCTTAGTGGTCTCCAGATCAATCAGTCTGTGATTCAGCCTGTTATTCAGAACAGCGCCCCCTGGCGTCGCGGTGCGGAACTAATGATGTCATCTTGTAGGTCTTGCTCAGATGAGTTGATATACCAAAGATGGAGTCCCAACTCCTCTTAGTAGTCTCCAGATCAATCAGTCTGTTATTCAGGCTGGCGCCCCCTGGCGTCGCGGAGCGGAACTAATGATGTCATCTTGTAGGTCTTGCTCAGATGAGTTGATATACCAAAGATGGTGTCCCAACTCCTCTTAGTAGTCTCCAGATAAATCAGTCTGTGATTCAGGCTGTTATTCAGAACAGCGCCCCCTCGCGTCGCGGAGCGGAACTAATGATGTCATCTTGTAGGTCTTGCTCAGATGAGTTGATATACCAAAGATGGAGTCCCAACTCCTCTTAGTAGTCTCCAGATCAATCAGTCTGTGATTCAGGCTGTTATTCAGAACAGCGCCCCCTGGCGTCGCGGAGCGGAACTAATGATGTCATCTTGTAGGTCTTGCTCAGATGAGTTGATATACCAAAGATGGAGTCCCAACTCCTCATAGTAGTCTCCTAATCAGTCAGTCTGTGATTCAGCCTGTTATTCAGAACAGCGCCCCTGGCGTCGCGGAGCGGAACTAATGATGTCATCTTGCAGGTCTTGCTCAGATGAGTTGATATACCAAAGACGGAGTCCCAACTCCTCTTAGTAGTCTCCAAATCAGTCAGTCTGTGATTCAGCCTGTTATTCAGAACAGCGCCCCCTGGCGTCGCGGAGCGGAACTAATGATGTCATCTTGTTGGTCTTGCTCAGATGAGTTGATATACCGAAGATGGAGTCCCAACTCCTCTTAGTAGTCTCCAGGTCAATCAGTCTGTGATTCCGCCTGTTATTCAGAACAGCGCCCCCTGGCGTCGCGGAGCGGAACTAATGATGTCATCTTGTTGGTCTTGCTCAGATGAGTTGATATACCGAAGATGGAGTCTTGGCTTGGAGTTCTGGCTCTTGACGAACATGAACAATACACCCGTAAAAACTGTATACGGCTTCTCAAAGTACCCATGACAGAGTCAGACCTACCAAAAACGGAAGATATAACCCTTGATATCTTTAATAAAAGCCTAGGAGCTGATGTAAACATGGATGAAATAGAGCATTGTCATGTGCTAGCGCCACCCCGAGATGGAAAATGCAACATATTTGTGACCTTTGCAAATTATAAGTCGAAAGAAAAGGTCATGAGAAACAAACGTAAACTGGCTGGTACCCCTATAGTCTTAGTCGAAGACCTGACAAGGAGGCGACATCAGATGATGGTAAAACTACTTGAGATGAGAAGGGCAAACCTAATCACTTCCTGCTGGACGAAAAAGGGCAAAATTTTTGTGAAGACAACTGAACGTGGCCCTACCCTCAAAATCCGTGATGAGAAAGATGTGGCAGCCATTCGTCCCCATTCATTCGATTCTCGATCTCCTCCGGAGCGCGAACAAGCTTCATCGACAGCTGAGAAAGACGTGGCAGTGCCTCGTCCCCACCCAGGCAGCTCCAGATCCCCTCAGCTCAGCCAACAAGCTACATCGAGTGGTGAGTGAAAGGAAATCATCTTCACTAGATTCACGAATAACTATTGGAAATATTCCAGTTGAAATTTTTCTCAATTCCTATGATTACGGACTGTAAATATATTCGTATCTAAAGTATATGTAACTCCTGCTTTTGATGTAATCTAACCTAATCTAATCTCGCAATTGGTCAAATATCTAATCCTTGGACTTTCTAATTTCCTTGAACAGAAATGTCATATTATAATTACATATTTCTTGGCAGGATATTCTCACAATATTTATGATGGTGCTACTGCCTACATGATATTCGATGCATATGCTATTGTTACTGATTACCATTTCTTATTTATCTCCCCCTTCTATCATATACTAAGTCATTTTCTATTTATTACTTCGAAAGAATATTCTAGCATATTCTGTAGGAGGATATCATTACAACACCTACGATTCCATAAAAACCTAGAGGATATTCAATGTATATGCCAATGAAACCCAAATATTAATATTATTTTTCATGGATTTAATTCTATACCCTATCTCAAAATCATCTTAACAATACCTACCACTGTGCTACTACTTACAAAATAGCAATATGCTATTTACTCTAAATTTACTAGGAATGCCAATATACAACCATACAACTGTGCTACAATTCAATAGTTAGTAGCTTACCAGATATATGTCCTTGCCTATCACCTTGTCACGGTTGACAAAATATTGAATATATATGTATGTTACTACTGTTCCTTGAGGAAAATATTTTGACATCTTATGAGATAATCTAAAAGTTACATATATTTAATACATATGAATACACCAAATTATACCTGATGTGACTTAACAAGCTCTTTGGCTATATACGTCCTGAGAAATAAGCCTTGTGTCTGAACTATACATTTCATGAACAGAATATTATACCCTATCTCATATTTTGATGTAAATCATTTCAACAATACTATACTTACAGAATAGTAATACATATATAGTTACCTAATCCAAACATAGAAGGAATGCCAATATCCAACCACACCATTGTGTTTAAATTCAAAAATTAGTAGCCTAACATGTACATGTACTTTACTTACTACATTGCGGCTGTTTATAAAATACTTAGTGCATATGTGTGTAACTATTGCTATCCCGTTGGAAAATATCTCTATATTTTATGAGATATCTTTACAACATCTACGATTCTTTAACAAACTACAGGATATTCAATGTATAGCCAATGACACCCAAATATATTTTTTATTTATTTTTTTTTTTTTCATGGATACATCAAACTATATCTGATGTGACTTTACAAGCCCTTTGGCTATATACGTCTTATGAAATAATCCTTGTGTCTGAACGGTACATTTCATGGACAGAATGCTATACCCTATCTCATATTTTGGTGCAAGACGTCTCAACAGTACCTACCTCTGTGCTACTACTCACAAAATAGTAATACATATATATCTACCTATTTCAAACTTATAGCAGGAATGCCAATATCCAACTACACCACTGTGCTTCAATTCAAAAGTTAGTAGCCTACCATATAAATGTACTTTGCCTACCACATTGCCACTGTTTATAAAATGCTTAATGTATATGTATGTAACTATTGCTATCTCGTTGGAAAATATTTTGATATTTTATGAGATATCTTTACAACATCTACGATTCTTTAACAAACTACAGGATACTCAATGTATATGCCAATGACACCCAAATATTATTATTTTTCATAGACAGAATGCTATACCCTAGCTTCTGTTTTGGTGCAAGACATCTCAACAATATCTACCATTGAGCTACTACTTACAAAATAGTAATATATATATATGTATATACCTAATTCAAATTTAGAAGGAATGCCAATATACAACCATACCACTGTGCCAAAATTCAAAAGCTAGTAGTTAATCGGATACATGTACTTTGCCTACCTCACAGCTACTGTTGACAAAATATTTAATATATATGTATGTAACTATTGCTCCTGTACGAAAATATTTTGATATCTTATGTGATATTTTGTTAGTGCTATTATTAATAAGTTACATGTATTTAATACATATGGATACACCAAATAATACCTAATCTGACTTTACAAGCCTTTTGACTATTTACGTCCTAAGAAATAACTGTTTTATCAGAACTATATATTTCATGGACAGAATTCTATACCTTATCACATATTAACAAAATATATACTACTGTGCTACTACCTACAAAATAGTAACAAAATATATAGCTACCTAATTCAAAATTAGAATGAATGCCAATATCCACCATACTACTGTGCCACAATCCAAAACTCAGTTGTTTACCATATACATGTACTTTGCCTACCACATTGCTATTAAATATTTAATATATATGTATGTAACTATTGCTCCTGTACGAAAATATTTTGATATCTTATGTGATATTTTGTTAGTTCTATTACTAATAAGTTACATGTAGTTAATACATATGGACACACCAAATAATACCCAATCTGACCTTACAAGCCCTTTGGCTATTCACGGCTCCTGAAATAACTCTTGTATTTGAACTATTCATATGATAATGTGTCACCGCCGACGCGAGCGAGCCAGTTACCAACTGACGGCTAATATGACAAGACCATGTCTGTCTCATCTATGCTTCTTTTCGTTTTTGATATGTGTCTTACTGTGCACAACTTTGTTCTCCATGTTAGACAGCTTCTATTTCTTAGCGATGCGCAATGTAAACATTTTGATTGTAATAAGTAACTGCTATGTCTTCCCTACCCAATCGATGCCCTATGCTAAGGCCCCTCCTTAGATTATGGCTAATGATATTGTGTCACATAGGGCATCGATTGGGAAATTCTATCTGAGGACACATGGTAGTAGTCGCGGAAAACAGATAAACTTTAATCTCTTTCATTTCCTAACACGTTTCGACTATACGGAATGCCTGACCCTTAACTTGAAATCTTCTCTAGTCTTTGCATCTCTCGTGGTTCTCCTCAACAACTGTGCTAGTCCTAATATTCTAACATTCATGTTGTTGCTTCTTATTATTTGTGGAGACGTTGAACAGAACCCGGGGCCCGATATTTTGTCACAAACTAACGGACTTCGCATAATGCACCTTAATATTCGCAGTATCCGGAACAAAATCCCATACGTAGAAGATATCGCTGATGACTTTGATATAATGTGCTTTACAGAGACCAACTTGGACAATTCGATAGAAGTAGAATCGCTTCTCATTGAAGGCTTTAATTCACCCTTTAGAAAAGATAGGGACCCGGTGTTATTGAACCCCTGGGGAGGAATTATGATTTATACTTCAACACAATTAAAATGTAAACGGCGAAATGATTTAGAAGTTGGAATATTTGAAACCATTTGGATAAATATTGAATTACAAAACACAAAAATACTACTTAATGTATCATACATCCCTCCTAAAAGTCCAGCTCATATCTATACGATCAATATGAAAACATGGTGGAGAATGCGCTAGACACTGAGTCCAATATCATTTTACTCGGGGATCTCAATGACGATCTTCTAAACGGTAATTCGCGTTACCTTGGCCAAATTTTTGATCGACTTTGTATAAGTAATATTATTAATGAGCCAACCAGAGTAACGGCCAACTCAGCCACGTTATTAGACCCACTAGCAGTCAGCGACACTATTAATACTCTGGATTGTGGTGTAATTAGGGTAGATCTGGATATCAGCGACCACAGGGCTACATATGTTGAAATCATTGTAGAACATAACTTGAAATCGGCTTACAAAAGGGACATATGGGTATATAAGGCCGCTGATTTTGATATGTTCAATACTCTAATATCTAATTTTGACTGGACGACATACCTAGAAGACACAGATAACATTGATGAAGCAGAGGAAAAATTTACTAACAAATTCCTCGAAATAGCAAAAAAAAGTATTCCACACAAAACTGTTACAATTAGACCTAAAGACAAACCGTGGTATGATTCAGAATTAAGAAAAGAAATGAGGAAGAGAGACCGACTGAAAAAAATAGCAAAAAGATCAAATCGACCAACAGATTGGAACAAATATAAGGCCAGCAGAAACAAAATTAATAATATGAAAAAATATGCCCGAGCCAACTACTTTAGTAATCTTGAAAACATATTGGAAACCTCCAAACTGAAAGACCCCAAGTTTTATTGGAAAACACTAAAAAAACTTGTTAACGCTCCTGGTAGCACAGGCGACATCCCACCATTAACTATCCCTGACCTAGGGGGGAATCAAACTACTTGTTATAGCAATACAGATCAAGCTAATGCACTCAACAACTTCTTTGCCTCAATTTCCACTGTCGATGATTCCGCGACAACTTTGCCTCATTTTGAAACTAAATGCGATACACCACTGGATACCATTCGCATCAGCGAAGATGAAGTACGCGAAATAATCAATACCATTGTAACCAACAAAGCTGTCGGTCCGGATCGAATCAGCCACAGAATGCTGAAAGGCTGTGCCAACTCAATTTGCAAACCGCTGTGCCAACTATTCAATATGTCATTTGCTAGCAAGCAGTTCCCTAAATGCTGGAAAATTTCCAATATTCTTCCGATTTTTAAAAAACAAGATCCCCGTCTTCCCTCAAATTACCGTCCTATATCCCTAAGTAGTAGTATCTACCATTTACAGAGCCCCTTTTGACGAGTGCGCAGGTGTTTCTGCGCAGATTTGTGGCGGAAGTGGGGCGGAAGTGTGGAGGGGGATTCCCCAGTGGGAGTTTCCCCATGACGATCACGTGATCAAGGCATGTCTAGACTTGTTCTGATGTTTGTGCGCATGCGTGATGTGTGGGAGGTGGGTACAAGATGGCCGCCAGTGTCATGTGTGGGAGGTGGGTACAAGATGGCCGCGAGTGTGAGTGAGTGCAAGATGTGGGAGGTGGGTACAAGATGGCCGCCAGTGTCAGTGTGGGAGGTGGGTACAAGATGGCCGCGAGTGTGAGTGAGTGCAAGATGTGGGAGGTGGGTACAAGATGGCCGCCACATCTTGAGGTAGAAATGCTGTTAATCTATCTCATGAACATCTATCTGCATGTTGCTGGTCTGACTGTAATGATGTGGGAGGTGGGTACAAGATGGCCGCGAGTGTCATGATGTGGGAGGTGGGTACAAGATGGCCGCGAGTGTGAGTGGGAGATGGAGGTGGTGTCAAGATGGCTGTCAGAGTGGATGGAGCCGTGGAGGTGGTGCCATGATGGCTGCCAGTGTGAGGACATGTGGGAGGGTACAACATTGTCACAATGAGTGGTCATCATGATGTGGGAGGTGGGTACAAGATGGCCGCGAGTGTGAGTGAGATGTGGGAGGTGGGTACAAGATGGCCGCCAGTGTGAGTGACATGTGGGAGGTGGGTACAAGATGGGTGCATTATGGGCCATATCCAAGATGGCGGCACGTATGTTCAAGATGGCGGCACATCCGGTGTCGAGAACTGGCCATTCCGTCGGGATGTGGTCACCTAGTGTCGAAAACTGGTCCTTGTATGGGTCCTGCTAGACGTTTTTACGCCATGATATAGACCGGAGAGAGAGAGAAAACAACAACAACAAGGATGACACATGAGGGAACAACAACAACAACAAGTTTTTTTTCATATAGTTTATTTTCCCCTCCATCATAACATACCCACGCTGCGGAGCCGCGTTGGGTATGTTTACAATTCAAGAAAGACTCTTGTCCAATCAGAGACCGCCATTTGCATCTGTCCTATTCGTTCCTGGCCGTTAGATGTATTCTTGTCCAATCAGAAGTCGCCATTTCAGAGAGTTCCTTCTTCGGTCATGTTCATTCTGAACCGTTTATTCTAATCATCGTCGGCCAGACCTGGATATTCTTCGGGCAGCATGTCATGAAACAGTTGTTTGCGCATTCTGATCGCATTTTCCAGGGCCTCGGTGGGTGGTAAACCCATATCCTCTTCCAAGTGACGCTTGGTCTTCATGATGGACCTGTGCGTGGGGTCCCTTTCATTTCAAGCGGTAGTAAGGTATACTGTTCATAGATCGCCATGGCTGTTTTCCTGATGCGGGGGCGCATTTGGGTGTACGTCTGTTGTAAATTATCCTCTCCGGCGTCCTCGATCGCTTCAGCGTGAGTATTGATAGCTGCTGTCACAATACGATCCCAGAAGGTAGGTTCTGCCTCACTTTCCTGGGATGAAGGCTGATCCTCTGAGGTCAAGCTCTCCATATCAGTAGATAGACTGTCAGCCATCTTGGATTCGGTATCAGTCGATGCACTCTCATCAATCTCTGTATCAGTATCTGCCTCAACGGGCTCCTCGGCGTCCTCAGTCCCATGTATATTTTTCTGGTGTCGCATCATATCGTAATGTCTGGTGAACGTGCGTTCACACTCAGAACAAGTATAAGCCATGTTGACGGTTGAACGTTGACTGTGCGTGTTTTGGGAATACGCTCGCTTTTATAGACAGTAACGCCCATCAACGCTTAGCTCAACACTTCAACGCCCTGGTGAATTAGCTCAGAAGCTCTGATTTCATGGAATTGACACCAATTCATCGAAATGCAGTGACGCCCGTCAACGCCCGTCGTTACGCCTTAACGCTCGTCTCAACGCTTTAACACACTTTCTTAATGCTTTAACGTTGTTTAATGATGCGTTCGAACAAATGTTTCTTTTGTGCTGTTTCTCTGACATGCGCCGCTTTCCAGTTCATGCCCGAGGTTTTCAACATCGACGCTGTTCTTTCAATTTCCATATGGACTGGGTCCTTATCCAACAATTTCATATGGGTCAGTAAGTCGACATACTGCTGAGGTAAAGCCCGTCGTAGTCTGGGTGCCAATCTGTTATGGGCTAAAATTGCAGCTTCCTCTTTCGAATACCCTTTGCGTTGAAACTTGTTTCCTGTGGCCTCCAAAATCTCGCCCATCTCGGCGTCCATACTTTCTTGAACAAATCCTTCCATAGCCTCGAGTTCACATTATGTTCTTCAACCTCGGGTTGGGCCTTCACGGTTGAGTGATATTCCGGGACTGGTGATATGAAGAAGGCCCGCTGTACGGGGGTGGGTTGCTGCTTCACCAAATGTGGACTCGTTGGATGGTGTAGGGGCTGTGGTGATCCCTCGCCGGGTAGCAGGTGGGTCGTCAGCCGGCGATCCTCGGGGGTATGGGCTTTTAAATCTACGAACAGGTAGCCGTACGGACGACTTGTCGCTTCTTGAAACGCCTGCATGAAATGGTCGATGTTCTGAGGATAAATTCGACTACCAAACACACGAATTTGTGCTCTGTCAATGGGGTTGGAGAACAACACAAAGTATTGGCAGTTCAAGGCAATATCTCTGGACGCTTTCCCTTGAGGAAAGAGATTCTGGGTCAAATAGATGACGGACAGATTGCGATGATGGGACCCTTTGGTGAATAGGTCGGCGATTTTCGAATTGTCCTTGGCCGCACTCATCAAATCATCTAGCACTATCACGTTGGTCTGCTCGGGGTCAAAGTAATACGGTTCGTCTATGTCATGAGGAATCCCTGGGACGAAACTCACATTCTGTAATCGCGTAGTTTCGTAGGCGGGCTGCCATTGGCTATAACACCAAACAACACGTGTCGGAGCTGGGGTTGCTACACCTTCCTCTAAGAACTTCATTACCCAGGACGTCTTTCCACATGCCGTAGGGCCGCTCACCGTCATCGTGTAGGGATGCTCTACTGCACTTGCTGGACCTATAGCGGGACTCGGTGGTGTCTCTTGGTTGTGTTTGCCTTGAATGTGCCTGATCATACTATCGCGACGAGAGAAGGTTCTCTGACAGAACGTACACGTACATGACATGTTGATCTGTCGACCAATACATAAGGACTGATGAGGGACACATGTTCATTCTT